>WBNM01010429.1:0-49247 GCA_013399055.1 Ramphastos sulfuratus | reverse complement strand
CCTCAAACCAGCACAGATATGAAACACTTGTAGGCAATATTTTCTTATAAAAAGCCTTCATACAATTAATTTCATGGCTATTAATTCAAGATGATGTGAACAGAATCAACATCATTCAAGGACCGTTTCCTTTCAAAGAGTGCTAACTCATTTTGGATGTTTACAACAAAATTATGTATTTGGAAAATCAGATTTTTTTTTCTATTGAAAATGGATTTGTGTTATTACTTAAGTAATGACTGATATATCCTTAAAATGTGCTAATCATTTGATTGCAATTTTAACTAAAGGATGTTAAGTCCTGAATGTGAATAATCACTATCAAAATAGTAGGCTGATGTAACATAGATGTTCTGGAAAAAATAGCACTGCAAACTGCATAGCCCTCCAAAGTAGAGGAATCTGGGAGAAATGTAACTGGCACAGATTATGAATGGATGGTAGGAACCTGAGCTGTAAGTGTTGAGCTTGCACAAGGCCATGATGACTTGCCACTCTAGATTTTTATAATCTTCTCACCTTGTATGTACTGTGGAAGGATAAAGTAAACATAGAGCTTTCTCTAGAGCATAAACAGTACATGTGCTGGTTTAAGGCCAATTGGAATATGTTAATGAAGAAAACTATACTGTAGGCTGTGAAAGGAAAAACAAGGGTGATGTCTACTTCACTCATAGGCTTGCTGAGATGTTTAGGAATAAGTACTCAAAACAAAAGATAAGCCACTTGGGCTTGTCACAGTCTCAGTCGGGCTTGTCAGTCTCTGGGGCGCAGCATCTGGGGTGGTCTAGCAACTTCTGGCTTTTCTCTGCTGAGTAACCTCACTAACCACTTTTTTCTTCTAATTCCTCCTCTGGCCGATCCTCAAACCTTGGGGTAAGGTATAGGGGTGGGGAGAAGGTGGAAGGGTGGTTGGGAGCCCCTCCTGGGGTCTCTGATTTCTGGGAGGGGTGTTGTGTTTCTGTATTACCTTTACCTTGTATATTTCTGTAACTATTCATGTCTATTGTGTATATATCTGCTTGTACATTGTGCTGAGCTGTAAATAGAGCTTCATCTAAACTTCCAGCCGACTGAGTTTTAGCCTGGGTCATTTTACAAAGTGTGTGGGGGTGGGTAACTCCCAAACCTACATCAGTACAGGAGTCCAAGAAATTTGAACAGAAAGGGTCTTTTCAGGAAACTGAGACGTGCTTATCGGAACCTGTGAGTCGTTCAGGGTGGAACTGCAATGGCTTTTAATGCAGTATTACCTTTGCAACATTAATCTTTGGGTGCTTTGATGTGTCTTGCAATCCTTAGGCAGTGCAATGTGCATGCTCCTTGTACAGCTTGTGGGGCCATGTTCAACGGAAAGGATGCAAATGCTTCCCACCGTGCTTCCCAACAGCTGGATGGGAGCCAATGTGGTGTGGAGGACCAGTCCTTTGTTTAGCAGAGCTCTGCTCTATTTGTTAAATCAAGTGGTGTGCTAACGCAATTAGCTTGAGCTTTCCGCAGCTGCTGACCCAGACTTGCCCAGGGCTCCTGAGATCAAGAACTTAAGATGGGGTTACTCAGATCTGTCTGCAGGAACCACCCAGGAAAGCTATCAGCCCAAGTCATGGTAGGGAGCTGCCTCAGGGAACCACCAGGAAAATCCAGCTGTAGCAAAGAGCCTAAACTCTGGTCCTTCAAAGTAAGAAATGTTTGTCATTGGGCCACCTTGTTCAGCATTCTCAGTTGTGGCTCCTTCCAGAGTTAGGCCTCTAAACTAGGTATCAGTTTCTTAGGAGAATGAGACTATTATAAACTGCTCTGGTGGATCAGCCAGAGTGCCTTGTCTTGTCTCAGACTGTGCCTGATAGTTGACACCTAAAAAGTGTGAGAAAGGGGCAGGTGTGATGAATTGCCCTCAGAGCTCCTCACTTGAAGGAGCATTACAATACCTTAACCTTAGACCAAGAGGATGTGAGTTTCTCCTAATGAAAGTCTTTCATGTGGTTTAAAGAATTGAATATTCACTGGGCCAGAGTGGGTGAGCTAAATTATCATAGAATGGTCTGGACTGGAAGGGACCTCTAGAGGTCATCTAGTCGGGCCCCCCTGCAGTCAGCAGGGACATCCCCACTAGACCAGGTCCCCCAGGGCCCTGTCAAGCCTCACCTTGAATATCTCCAGGGAAGGGGCCTCAACTACCTCTCTGAGCAACCTGTTCCAGTGCTCCACCACCCTCATAGTAAAGAACAAAGAACTTCCATGTCCTGATGATAAGCAAGTCCTTAGATGCTGCTGCATTGCTGTAAATATCAATTATCTACATGGATGTTTTTGTAGAATTTCTGTGTATTTTTAAATGATATTTTGACCTTTTTTTTTTTTTTTTCCCTGAGAGTTCTTTGTTTTGTTTTTGGTCCTTTTTTTTTTTTTTTTTTTTTTTTTTTTTTTTGTTTTTTTTTCTTGAGTGATTACATTTTCCTCAAAAAGTTTTAGAGCCTTGTAGCGGTTCTTAAAATATTCTACATTCTGATCACAATTCAGTTGGGTGTTTGAAAGTACTTTGTGTTTGATGACAAGAACTAACAGAAAGCTAATATTTAGAGACTTTTCTGTGTACCCTTTGATATGTCTTTGCATATTCCTCAAAAATACTGTGCCTTTATTTTTATTTTATATTTGATTTTTCAATAATAATCACTTTATAGTGAAGAAGAAAAAAAAAAAAAAAGTCCAGGGATGGATGGAGTATCCACAACTTCTCTGGGCAGCTAGTTTCTATGTATCACCATCCTAATAGTGAGGAATTGCTTCCTTATACTTAATACAAATCTACCCTCTTTCAGTTTAAAATCATTACCCCTTGCCCTGTGGCTGCATGCCTTTGTAAAAAGCCCATCTCCAGCTTTCTTGTCAGGCCACTTTTGCTACTGGAAGACTACTGAAAGGTGTCTTTGGAGGAGAGGTCAAGAGATTGTGAGTGATCAATTAACGCGTTCAAATGAGTTATCCTTTTTTTAGTGGAGATATGTCCAGGGAAGAAGTAATGGTAGGCTATTTAAATAAATTCATTTTCTTCACAGTCATTGTTTTAGTTTGCAGTTGTAGAGATCCATAAATGGTTGGTTCACTGTCAGTACCTCCACTGATGGATAATAATTAAAATAGACTCACAATCATGTGCATACACTCCAAGAGAGATAAAGTGAGTTTGGATGAGGAAAGCAACTTCTGAAGTGTGCCACTTAAGTAATTATGAGGACTAAAACAAGCTGATCATTTAGAATGTGATCTTTTGATGTGATATGGCATGATTCTTCTGGGATTGTGTTTAATCAGCCTTTATGGAGTGAACTACATTTTTAAGTAGGCAGGTGCAAACATTTTACAGCATAGTGGTTTTTGGTTTTGGTTTTGTTTGTTCGTTTTTTTTCCACATAATCTCAAAAAGTTCATAAGAACTGTCTCAAAATCTAAATTTTTCCTGAGTGAACATTAAAACCTCTTTCATGTAAGAAAAGCCTAACATATTTTAACAGGACACGTAACTAGTCCTATGACATAGCAATTTGCAAAAGTAAATCCCAAATTCTTGACATTTCACCTACACCCACTCCTGTCTTTCTCCAGTCTTTCATATTACAAATGCAGTTTCTACAGAGAGCATGCCAAAAACTTCTGAATGCTCTAATGAATATTTGAGGTTCTATTAAACCAGAAGGAAAGGGTCATGAATAAGAAGTAGTTTGTAGTAGACAAGGAGCTCTGAAGCAGACCTGAAATTGGTTTTGTAACAAAAATTTTGTGTAAACCTGTTTTTGCTGTTGAATTCCGTCAAGAACAACTATAAGTCAGTGCAGCCTGAAATCTTAGGTATTGTTAGTGAAAAGCCAGACAAAAATGCCTGCCAATTCCTTCTAATCTATCTGTGGCCACATGTGTTCCTCAAATGTGTTACTTTGGAGGAAGAATAAAGGCTGATGACAATCCTTCACTTCAGACCCTTCCATCTGTAGCCTTCTGGATTCTTTGTGAACTTCAGGTACTACAGTGGGTCTCAGCTGCCTGCTGGAGAAACATTGATGCCAGTGAGTGCTGCCAACAAAAAGTAATCCTCTCAAAGTTGCCTAAAGCTGCTTGCTCCACCCTCTAATCCTTCACCCAAGACCTTATCTTCAGGATTTTTTTTTTTCTCTGTTGCTTCCCCAGCTCTGGGAGGTCATATCACCATTATAACATTCAGTGACTGGATTTGATATTTCTGACTTGAAGAAATCCTATTGGAAGGGAAGTTTCAACCTTTGGCTACTGTGGGGGTTTTTTTGGTGTTTTTTTTTGTTTGGTTTTTGTGGTTTTTTTTTAGTTTGTTTTTTTTTTTTTTTTTTCTAGTGCTAATAGAGGAAGATGTCTTTCAAAGCTTATGCTGAAAAACATGTCTGAGAAAGATGTCTTAAAATAGTCTGGTAGCTGGTACATTCTCTATAGGAAATATAGAATGTGTTTCCATCTTGTCCTCTGAAGGGAAATATATTAAAACCCAGTTCTGTCTGTCTGTCCTGGTGTTTCCACTAGTCAGTCCATTTCAGATTCAGGAAAACATCCAGGTGAAAAGTAAAAGCCAATATGTTCCATTAGAAAAACTGACTTTTTTTATGTGGAAGAAAATATTTAAATGAAAAAAATCATGGTCCTCTTCATGACTGCAAAGGAGCTGAAATTTCCTATGTATAATGGCAATACAGAGTCAGCCAAAACTATACTCAACAAACACAGTATCTGACTCCTTCTACTGAGATTAAAGACAACCTTTTAAATGAATGAAATTTTACCAGCTATTTGTATGTTCAGTAATTTCCTACAAGAATATTTTCTTGGAAATAGATGAAAAATAAATACTTGGTACAAGAGGGCTTTCGAGTTACTTCCAAAAATAACTTGTTCTGTTTCTTTAGCTTTCAAACTCTTTTCTCTGTGATAATTTCTGGCTGGTTACCAATACCTAAAAGGGCAGGGCAGATGCAAAATCAGAGACTGCAGCTGTAAGACAGGTACCACATGAGGTAGCTATCTTTCTTTGGTTAAGTGTATATCATATATGAGACTTCCTTTAAAAGTCAGAGATCAAGCATTTCAGAGCAGTGGACTGATTCTGTGAGCACATCTGCCTTGTGCTTTTCTTGAGTGTCTAGGCTTTCCTGTTGAACTCTAGTCTCTGCTGCAATCAAAACCTCAAATAGAAAGTGTTTCCAAGACCAATCATTTTTTTTTTTCCCTGATGAAACAGGCAGTCAGTGAGAAAATAAAATTTAACACCATGAAAGAGACAGAATTAAACAGAAATAGTACAGCAATGCCCCTCTCTTGCAAACTCAGTTACAACAATTTTTAAATAACTTTAAGCTTTGGTGTGAAGAGTGCATAAATAAAATTACATTGGCTTGCCAATACATTACTGTTAAAATGATCTTAATGGATGACTTATGTTTCAGGGTTTTTCAGATTTTATTTTATTTCTTTCCTTTTATTTTGAGACTAGAAGTGCTTCTGTATTATGTAAACCTGTGAAGCTGTTAAGAAGACTTTGATTATGAAGCTTTCAGGTTGAGTGATGCCTTGTGCATATGGATGTGAGAGCTTTATTACAAATGTGTGGGGCTTCTTAATATTGTTCACAGGACTTATATAATCTCTGTGATGAAGGATCTTGGTAAGAGTTATTTGCTGAAACATAAGAAAGTGTTTTATTAAGTCTAAGTCTGTGTTATCTGTAAATCTTCTATTTTGTCAAAACATTGGATGAAAAAGTAATAGATAGGTTATAGGATCTTTCCTGCTGATTTTAAATAAAGGATATATATTTGATGTCTGATTTAATGATTCCTGCTCTTGGAAATTAAAACTTTGACTAATATCTCAAAACAACAAATTGATATCTGAAGCACTTTAAAAGCTAAAAGCTTATATTAACCTCCTGATATTTATAATGTCAACTGCAATTTTCATTTCCAAATGAAGCATGATTTTCTGGAGATGGATGAAAATTAGAAAGCAATTTCTGCTGCTAGCAAATTGTGCACAGATAATATTGTTCTCCAGAGTTTGAGAGTGGACTCTAACTCAGAGTTCTCTCTTTTTGAAATCATGTACATTGTTATAATTGGGAGCATGATGATAAATAGTACTACTCTGTTGCTCATAATGACAGAAATAATGTTTAATCGAAATTCAAGATCTATTTTTCCCTTTTCAATTTCACGGAGAAATTTCAAGAATTTCTCAGTGAAGAATGGTCCAAATGTTTTGCATCTAGGTCAGGCCAATCCCAGGTACAAATACCAGCAGGGTGCAGAGTGGGTTGAGAGTAGCTCTAAAGGAAGAAGGTATATTACAGTGTCACAGAATTAACCAGGTTGGAAAAGACCTCTAGGATCATCGAGTCCAATCTATCACCTAACACCTTCTAATTAACTACATCATGGCACTAAGTGCCTCATCCAGTCTCCTCTTAAACACCTCCAGGGATGGTGACTCCGCCGACTTCCCAGGCAGCCCATTCCAATGCCAATGACTCTTTATGTGAAGAACTTCTTCCTAACATCTAGCTTAAACCTGCCCTGTCAAAGCTTGAGACTCTGTCCCCTTGTTCTGCCACCGGTTGCCAGGGAGAAGAGATCAACCCCTGCCTGGCTACAACCTCCTTTCAGGTAGTTGTAGACAGCAATAAGGTCTCCCCTGAGCCTCCTCTTCTCCAGGCTGAACACCCCCATTTCCCTCAGCCTCTCCTCATAGGGCTGTGCTCCAACCCCCTCAGCAGCCTAGCTGCCCTTCTCTGGACATGTTCAAGCACCTCAACATCTTTCTTGAACTGAGTGGCCAGAACTGGACACAGGACTCGTAGTGTGGCCTAACCAATGCTGAGTACAGGGGGAGAATAATTTCCCTGGTTCTGCTGGTCACACAATTCCTGATACAGGCCAGGATGCCATTGACCTTCTTGGCCACCTGGGACACTGCTGGCTAATGTTCAGTCGCTGTCGACCAAGTACCCCCAGGTGCCTTTCTGCCTGGCTGCTCTCCAGCCACTCTGTCCCTAGCTTGTAGCACTGCTTGGAGTTGTTGTGGCCAAAGTGCAGAACCTTGCACTTGGACTTGTTAAAAGTCCAGTCTGCCAGGTGCCTCTGCAGAGCCCTCCTGCCTTCTAGTAGATTGACACATAAGGAAGAAATGTTTTTGCAGTGAGGTTGGTGAAATGCTGGCACAGGTTTCCCAGAGAGGTGATAGAAGCCTCATCCCTGGAAATATTCAAAGTTGGGTCGGACTGGGTTCTGAGCAACCTGATCTAGTTAAAGGTGTCCTTGCTTATTGCAGAGGAGTTGGACTAAACCACCTGCCAGCCCACATCATTCTATGATTCAATGAAATAACGTCATGTGGATGTAGGATACCTGGGAGCACTTGGTGAAGAAGTTGCCGTTACTCATGGACTGTCAGAGTATTTTAGTATAGGCAAGGTTATAGGCACTTACATATGAGTGCACATGAAGATTGATGCAAAGTGTAGATTTCAGCTTGCAGGTTGCCCAGATTCGTTGGCTAAAGAAATTATTCTTGGTACAAAATGTGCAGTCTGTTGTGGCAAATCCACTCTTATTATTTCTCCTACACTCAAAAATATCTGAGGAATGGTACATGACTGTATTAAGCTGAACGATTATGCCAGAACGCAAAACTCAAAATAGTTTTTTTCTTTTGAGGAGACAAAGTAAAGTTTGTAAAGTAACAATTCTTCACACAAACACTTTTGTTGGGAAAAATGCAAATAAAATTACTTACTGGGAACAAGTGTAGCTATTCTTCCAAATAGATAAAGTTGTATGAAAATGACCCTTGCACTGTGAAATATGCCATATTTTTGATATCTGGGAAAACTCCAGTTAAATCTTCAAAGACAGATACTTTTTAATAATTTGCACAGGGCAGAAAATGAGATTCTAAGTTTATCATCCTGACCTCCTGTTAATATGCAGAAGAAGCCAACAACCATTCAGCTTTACCTTTTTGTTTGTTGGTAGCCAAGTGCCAGAATAATTACCCTTTGCAGCCGACATTCTTCTGGGCCCACACAGACCTACTCAGAAAATGGCTCATTAAAAGGACCTCTGAAAATCCTTGCTGAGAAGGAGAAAATATGACCTCTTCTTCAGTTTTATTGCACACGTTTTTTCACTGCTTTTTGACATTCATTTTCTATTTATCTCCCAACTGTGCTCTACATATGACAGACAGGAGCTTGAGGAAAGAAAAAGGCATCTGAATACCAGCCCACCGAGTTTTATTAGCAAAAGACAGGTAAGAATGCTTGTAGATGGACTTGTATTGATTATTTGTTAAATCCTGCGCACAAGTAACTGTAAAGGGTGATGTGGCTTCTGATGGGAAGCCTATTGATGGTTCTACAGGAAGAAAGAATTAATTTCTTAATTATTAAAACACCAACTGCCTCCTCCTATGATGGATAAGAAGCTGAAAATTTAATGTCTGATATATCCAAAATACTCTGTGTATTCGTAATGCACTGTTGATGAGAACTCTTTCTTATGGATAGGAGGCAAAGGCTCTAGGCTAGCTGATATTGTAAGACTTTCATTGCTATAGGCTGGAATGGCAGCAGAAAAAAATTGACAGCAGATAAGCTATAATTCCTCAGTCTGGTCATCTAAGAGTAGGTAAAGACTGCACTTCATCACTTCATTGAATCTATCTTTTTTTCTTTTTTTCCCTCCTTTTTTCCTCCTTTTTCCCCTGATTGATCATAAAAGCAGCTTTTTGGATCTTGAAAATCATATTTGAGAGTACATCATGATCGGTTAGTGAGATAGCTCTAAAACATGAAAGATATCCTATTATCTGTCTTTGATCTGTGGGTGCCAGGTGCACAGCCTTTGACAATTTAAGCTGTATAGCTCTTTGTGTATCTTTATATTCTTTGGATCCCTCAAAAATATAGCTCCTTAGTGAGACAAATACCCAGACACAAGATGTTGCAGTTTGGTAAAACATGAATCTTTTGAAAATGTTATGTTTTGAGGACTTAAAAGAAACAAAACTGAAAGTTTTATAAGAATAATGTATGAGTCTGAAAACAGAAGATAATATAATCTGTCCTTCCAAGAACACATCAAACTGTGCTGCCAAAAAGACACAGCAAACTTTTCTTTCCCTCTGTCAGATCAATTATTTTTTTAAAAGGAAAGTTACTTTCTAGTTAAACCAAACTCAGCTAAAATGTTGAAACACTCAAAATCCCTTAACATACAGATATTTTTACAGTATTTTAAAAATACTAAAAAAAACCCCACTTACCTGAAAAAGCTATCAAATAGTTAAACATAGATTTGACATTGTTAGCTGAGACAGAATACAAGAAGGGAATGAGAGGGAAAAGAAAGTTTTAGGAAACCAGGACCAGTCA
Source organism: Ramphastos sulfuratus (assembly GCA_013399055.1). NCBI lineage: Eukaryota > Metazoa > Chordata > Aves > Piciformes > Ramphastidae > Ramphastos > Ramphastos sulfuratus. The sequence continues at coordinate 39,799 of WBNM01010429.1, read as the reverse complement.
AAATGAGTGTGGAGACAGGTGGCAGTGGAAAGCATGTGCCTATGGTAACTACAGGATGTGTGTGAGCATCAGCATCTTTCTGCTTTTTGGAGTTTTGATGAAAGCAAGCACAACTGCTTGTTCGTTTATGGGGGCATCAGGTAATGACAGAAGCTATTCACCCGGGGCAGAAAGAATGAGCACGTTCAAGTCACCCAGAGGAAGCTTAGGTCTCTAGGTGAGGAGAGACATCCTGGTGTCTGAAATTGTCTGGTATCCTCTCCTGGAAAGAGATGGTTTTCTCTGCTGGAAGGAAGAATGAAATTGAGTCTGAACCTGCATGTAGTCCTTCAGGTTTGGGAAGAAATGTTTTAAATTAAGTGCAAAAATACCAAGTGACCACACTATGAAGGGCCATGATTGTTCATTTCTTGGATGATAGGGTTGTTAAGACCCTGTGTTGAAGTTTTGAACAGAGTTATAGCTGGGGAAACAGAGAAAAGTTGACAATGCTGTTAGTCACACTGAGATACTTCTGCAGCACTCTTGCTAACAGCAGTGTCACAGTGATGCACTGAAAATCCCAACATCCAGCTTAGTGTCACCAGAGTCCATGGGGCTTGCTTCTGCTAAGATTTTAGCCCACTTGAAATTATTTTTCTCTGTTATCTTACAATCTGCTGACTGGTTCCTTCTTCATGGGTCAGCAAATTCCGTGTCATATCCAAATTCTATGGTCTTTGTTGTGTTTTTTTTACATGCTGGATGCTGACTCTTGACTCCCTTAATATTAGCACACAAGATTGTATTCTTGTAGTGAGTAATAACTGATTATTAATGTTTTATGCTTGTAGCCCTAGGGCTCTTATTCTATACTTGCACTTTGAAGGCTTCTGCTGTTATTTTGTGCTTGTACTTTTGGAGGCATTTGCTAAAATCTCCTGGTTTGCTTCAATAGCCATCAAACTACGTTATTCTGATAATACAACAAATGTTTTATTAACATATATGTATCTATAGCTCCTTTTTCTGGACTCACTTGAAAGTTAGTTCACTGTATAAAAATAGTAGTCCATTAGAAGACATGTGCAAGGACACATGCAAGACACGTGCTCCCAAAATGTAATGCTTTCAGCAGTATAATTGGTCTGTTACTAAACTTGTTTTGCAATGTATCCTTGAAAGAAAAACAACTGAGGCACTCATCTGTGGTGGCAGCATCATGTAGGCTAGATACTCTGCAGTGGTAAGGGCAGGGCAGGACAGGCAGAGCTCAGAGGTGAGTTGAAAAAAACCTCGGCACATGTAAGCTTCAGCTTCATGGGGAGTGAGCTAGTCGGGCAGGTCTCTTTGGCTCTCCACCACTCAGGCATCTCAAGAAATCCAAAGGCAAAATGCCAATGAGTGGTACAGTAAAACTGAAGTTCCTTGCTGACATCATAGAATCATAGAATGGTGGTGGTTGGAAGGGACCTCTGGAGATTATCCAGTCCAACCCCTCTGCTAACACTGGTACACTTTGATCAGATTGCAGCTATCCCACAGGACTGATCTCTCAGCTCTGACAGATACAAGTAGGGCTTTATTTATATTCCCAGTGCTTGATTTGAAAATCACACCTGTTTACTGATAGGTGCAGGACATCAGGAATTAATTTTTTTTCCTTGGAAAGAGTGGTCAGGCATTGGAATGGGCTACCCAGAGTGATGACTGAGTCACAACTCTGGTTGTGTTTAAAGGTTGTTTCGATGTGATGATTGGGGATATGGGTTAGAGTGCACCTTGTAGAATAGAGTTATTGTTTGGATCTGGTGACCCTGAGGGTCTTTTCCGACCTGAATGTTGCTGTGATTCTATGCAACTTTTGTGAAAAGAAAATAAGAGGAATTATGTCATACACATTGATACTGTGCTCCAAGATGCTGTGAGGATGACAGTAGTGTGCTGGGACTCTCAGGGCTGAAACTGCAAGAAACTTTTACAGGAAAAAGAATAAATTCAAGTTGAGTTTCAATTTCTCACTGAGTTAGTTGAGATGAAATTGTTAAAAAAAAAAGGAAAACTGGGATCTCTTGTGGTTTGCCACTGTTATAGTAAGGTGAACAGCACTTTGCAGCCTTTTTGTTGGGTAGAAGTATCGCAGAGTTGTATAAGCATATCTTATGTGTATCAGTGTACGTGAATGTCTCTATATATACTAGTATAGATACTCCATCTACAAACTCCTGAGTCCTATGACCTTGTATGGACCTAAGTTAATGTGCCAATATTTTTATGTATCTACAGGCACTGGAGCTGATCTGGTCTCCCCTTTTCCAGGGATTCTTCTGGCCACTAATGTATTTGACAAGGGGGCTGTGTGAACATTAAACAGCATCACTTCTGTTGTGGTTTAAAAAACAAAAAATAATTCTTCTGCAATCAGCCTTTGAACTTTTTCAGTCTACTTTTGCCAGTCCTTGGCTAACCTCTACGCAAGACCAGACAGGAAGCTTGGCCATACTACAAAAAACCTGTGCAGAACCAACAGCAATATTTTTGTGTCCTTTCTGATAGATCCACACAGTAAAGTAAATGCAGGACAGAGAGAAGGATATTGTGATTACTTACTGAGGGAGCAGCTGGAGGCAGTCTGGATGTGGAACTGCTTAGCTGTGAGTTTGTGCATGGGAGATGGGCTAAAGCAGCTTGGAATTTTACAGTGGAGGTGTTTTTAGCTTGGAAGGTGTTATTCCTAGGAGGTTTAGGAAACTGGAACAAATAAGGGCTTTAAGGGTGTCAGCAGTTCTAAAATATGATTTAGAATGTTTCATGTTTTATGATTTAGAATGTTCTAATGTTTTATGAGCATTTAGTCAAACAGCACTTAAATCAATTAAATATGTCATACAAGTTAATTTACTCCACCTTTGCAAGGGAGGAAATTAAAGGTTATATTTACTCACTCTTCATGTTTAGATGCATATGTGTAGATTAGTGTGAAAGAGCAATTGCAGTTGTATAATGTTTGCTGGGCTAAACAGCTAATTAAAATTATTGTTGAAAAGAAACACTTCAGCTGAATGAATGTATTTTGAATTATAGATGACAATTTTTTAATATTATGCATTTGCTCTTCCTAGTGCTTTACACACATGAATTTTCAAAAGGCATTTGTCTGTATGTGCATTTTAATGTATGCTGCTGTACTGAAAAGCACAAAAGTGATTTTATGAAGGTGATACAATGGACACAGCACATGAAACCACAGCTGTTGGTGGGAATTTTAGCACAAATTTATCTGGGCTGTAATTTCATCCTGGACTTTTGGAGTGCATTTAGCTTTTTCCCCTGTAAGTTTCACAGATATGAAGCTGGTGTTCAGATGATCATCTGGTGCTGTTTGTCAAAGGTTTTAGATAAGACAGAGCTAATATTATACAATAAGCAGTTAATCAGCTTTAGGTTATTGTGATAGCAGTATTAACTCAGGATATGAAGATATGATGAAGATTACTATATCTTATTAACTGATAATGAAATCTGTAGTAGACTAGTCTTTTTCTCTGTCTTGGGGAAGAGACAATGTCTCTCTGTAATTTGACTTCAGTCCAAACACAAAAAAAAGGAGTTTAATGAAAGGATGTGTAACATGGGCTGTGCTTTTGGGTGGCTCCTCTCCCTGGCTGGGTGAGGGACGTTAGCTGTGTGCTCTCTTTCTCTCTCCCTCTCTCTCTCCCTTCTCTCTCTCTCTCTCTCTCTCTCTCAGAGCTATATTTACCACACAAGAATTGTGGGCATGTGAATTTGTACTCTGACCAAAACAGCACTTCAGTCAACATGTTTCTATATAATATGATGCACATGCTTGTTATCTTATTCTATTATTTATGCATCCTTATTTGTCCTTTAAACAAATAAATAAACAGCCTGGAAAGGAAGTGTTTGGCATTTAAAGAGTGAGGGTTTTTAAGGGTGTGGCTTTATTAGTGAAATTACTTATATTAGCAAATCAGTGAAAGAAGTGGTAATATGAGCCAGCACATTCAATTTCACTTTAGCAATCTGTATTCCAGAAGGAAATCCTAGGAAGCAATCACTAACAATGGGAACTGAATTTAAATTACAAAATAGGCAGCATGCTGAATGCATATAGAGCACGTGTGAGATTAAATGGAAGTGTTAATTTATTTTCATAAGGTAACTAAGACAATAAAAATGTGCTATACAAGTAAGGACTGTAGAAGCTGTGGTAATGAAAACAGTAATTAATATAAGTTACTATCCCTGGGCAGTTGTAAATTGATGGTTTTAATTATGCAGTAAACCTGTTTGTAAATTGATGACACAGGAGGTCATGGAAGTCATCTAGAATCAGTTTCTCCTTTTGAAGCTATTTGGCAATGTATTACACAGAAGCCTATAGCTCCCAGGAGATATTCAAATGTTATTTACATTAAACTCTGTAATTTATATTTTTCAAAAGACTAAGTAACATGAGAGGAGGTAATTAAAAAATAATTATTTCATTGTGGATAGAATTGATTGTATAATACAGACCAGATTTCATTAGTATTGATGTTGCATATATTATATTTCTGTCACTGTAACAGTATTGATTCAAACCCATTACAGCAGCAAGGAATGTATGCCACTGAATTCATTCTGCTGTTATTGGATCTAGAGAAAAAAATGCAAGAAATTTTCATGTATGTATTTGAAACTTAAGGTTATTTTGCTGTTATTTACATCTACATGCCAAAGTGGACTATTAATAGATGTAATTAAAAGTCTATGATGTTAATTTCTTTCAGACTTACAAGGAAACAAACATCAGCCAGATAAATGTAGTAAATGAGATGATCTCATGAAAAAGATGAAAAAAAGAAAAAAAAAAGGAAATTACGTAATGCTTCCTTCTACTTCATATTGCCCAATTAAAATTTAAAATACAAAATGTCGAAGTATTTTTACTTATTTTTAAAGTATTTTTGGTTTGGATTGGAAATGCCACTCATTACTGGTCTCCACTCAGACAATGAGCCGTGGACTGCAGCTCTTTGGGAGCCAATTCCTTATCCATTGTGTGGTCCGTCCATCAAATCCATGTCTCTCGTATGTAAACAGTGTAGGCTGTGTTGTTGGCTGCATTGTAGGGACTGGCAGTTGCTTGCTAGTGGGTATGATGTACTGATGTTACTCTGCTAAGTTGTATCAGGAGCGAGGACTAAGTGTTTAATGTACTGGCTATTAATAATTAAAGATTGTCCTGGTGCTTTATCAAAAGCAGTGATCAGACTCGGGTGCCTTTGCTGCTGGGATAAGGACAAAGCTGGTTTTTTTCTCCTTCACACAAACGAGCTCCTGGTGTGGTAGAGCAGTTACCAGCTGCCCTTTTGGTACTAATTCAAGCCAAACATGATGTGGTCTGGTCACTGTGAAGTAGAGGGGGGCACTTGCACCCTTGCAATGCACACCTGTGACTACATTGTAACACAGCCTACTCGTGTGAGTTTGTGAGTATAAAGGCCTCATTTCAGAACATAGATGGCTGCCATTTATTCGGAGTTTTCACTTTCAAGCATCAAAACAACTTATTCTTTCAGAATTAGAGGTGGACACATGGAAATTTATTCTGGATGTGTCTGAGAGAGGAGAGTTCTTTTCCTAAATTGCTTCTGTTTTACCCAAGCCCTCCAGGAGACAGCTGCTTAGGTTTTCTTAAAATGGGAAATCTGTTTCTATCTTTTTAGTTTTCTAGTCTCAAGAAGACTGAGTCACATGAACGCATTCCATAATTCCACTCCGTTCCATAATTGCTATTTACTTATGGATGCAAAGTGCAGAGAAACATAATGAGAACCATAGGTCTCAAATTTGTTTCACTTTAAACAAGAAAGTTAAAAAAGAGCCAAAACAAGAGTGTGTTTTTTCTCTATGATTCAATACAGTTGAAGGCTCTGCATACTAGAGTTCAGTAAAAACACAATTAATAAACTGTAAATGGCATGATTAAACAAGGGGAAAATATATACAGTCCACAGTTTGGAATGAGAAAGAAGGCTTTTTTACACTAATAAACAGTGGGAAAGTTAGCATGTCGGATTCAGTGGTTTAGGATGTGGTTCCTTCTATTTACCTTGCCAAGGCCTTTGCACTTCCTCTTCTTGACAGAGCAGCTGAGAGTTTTACCATGGTGTAGACTTCTTTTTTCTCTCCAGTATCTCCTGTGGAGGACGCGGAAGTGATGGGAGACAACTGTGATAAACCCGAACATTTAGGTGGAATTGCCTTCTCTTAGGCTCTCTTCTCTTCAGTGTTCAGACCACATGTATGCAGTCCTAGAGAGGATGTAAGGTGGGGGAGAAAGGAATGAGCAGAGAGACACACAGTTAGTTGGTGTATGTGGCTGAATGGCACAAAGAAATGAGAGGATTGTTTCCTTGAATAAGAATTCATCCCAGATGTTGTTCATAATTAGCTGCATTTGCATCAGAAAATGTAAACGTGTTCTGCTTTCTTTTTCCAGAGTAAAGTGTATTTTTTTCTGTTTCAGTTGTTAAGCAAATACTCTAGGGGCTATAATATGTCCAGATAGAGTGGTATCATTACGGTGTTTGATAAAGTGGAGTTAAACAAAGATAAAAACAGTCTTGAAATTGATTGTACATGGTTTTCTGATTCTGGTACAGGAAATTGAAACAATAACAAATTATTGAAGAGATAGTCTCCTGTCTGCTCTGCCACATCACTACAATATATAGGATGTCTGATGAGCATAATGAAGACAGTACTCTGTCAGTTTAATACCTTAATATACAATGACTTGACAAAAAAAAAAAATATAGTTAATAAGAGACTCATAAAATAGATGAATTAACTAATGTAATTTCAACTCTTACAAAAATAATCTTTATTTCAATAAAAAAGTTGAACTAATTCTGTGTTTTTTAGCTCAGTTCCCAAGAATCTGGAACCAAACCACTGACTTTCACATTTGTGCCATCCATTGGACGACTTCCAACTCATTTTGAGGTTGTGGATATCTCTAAGTACCTTGTGACAATTCCAGAGGAACCAAAGGATCTGAGCAATCAAGAAATTACAAATAAGGTAGACTTTTTCTTGCATTGCTTTTCTGCTCTTTCTAAATATACAGAAAGTTGTATCCTGAGAATCACTGAACTGCAGCTCTTTCTCTTGAACTCTTTCTTGGCTTGTGCTTGGTTTTAATCACCAAGCCCATGAGAAATGCAGACTTGTTGCACAAGAAGGCTGATATTTACTGAGCAGCCTGTTTTGCCTTTGACAGAGTTTATGTTGGAAGGAAAACCTTGCCCATCTCTATACTGTCCTCTGTCAGTCGTGCTAGGCTGTATTTTTGGTAGACAAGCGAGGATTCCTTCCTGATCTTCATGGAAGCAAGGGTAGTGTGCAAGCAGTGTTGCCATGAAAGAATTGACCAAGAATTGGTCACTTTATCCCGGTTTCAGCAGAACTGGTCACTTTATCCTGGTTTCAGCAAATGCCAGTGCTGTGGCTTCCACTAAACATGCTAATCTCTTTCATAGCTACATAGTAATGTATCAAAGTGGAAGCTTGTTTTTTGTTTTGGAAAGCTTGTCTCCATGACTTCCTATGATGGTGAAGCCAGTGGCAAAACATTCCTGATTTTCTTTCTTTTAGTCAGACTGCAGTGCTTCTTACTCCTTTCCTGCCTCGCAACACGTAATGGCCTCTTGTTTTATTTCATGCTGCTTGAGAGACAACTGCTACCCTCAGGTTAATATTAATGCTTATGGTGTTTCTGCTGTTGTGTAACAGCTCCTTTCCCAGAACATTTCTGAGGCTGCTGTTCTAGGTCATCTTCCACATAAACTTTTCAAAGGAGTTCACAGCCCTTTGACTAGAACATGCTCCAGGATTGTCAATTTCCTAGGTGTCTAAAAAGGAGTTAGATATGGACAAAGAATGGTTGTATTTGGAAAGACAAGCATTGGAATGTTTTCTTCATGATGTTTAACTTATTAGGTTCTTTTCCAGCCGCTCATTATTGGTTTTGCTGTAAGCAACTCCCTGGGAAAAGCAGAATCAAATATTCCTGACATCTGCCTCCCTGTGTTCCTCTGTAGGCACACAAAACTTTCCTGGCAGGTGAGGCAGCACTGAGGCCTTTATAGCACAGCTTGTTCCCATTTCTATAGAACCTGATCAATATTTTAAAAAAGCCAGCCAACACCAGATAATGAAAATAACACATCCAAAGTCATACTGGTTGTATTCCCCTTTATGGTCCAATATTATTTTCAATAACCAAGCTCCAGGGACTCATGACACTGCAAGCAGTGAGGAAATTTGTGACTGTATTCCTCAAGCAGGATTCAAATCTGAGCCCCATCTGCAGGCTTCCTTGTGCAGTACACAATATTTCTATTCTATCTGATTCTTCCTTCAAGAGAAACATGATTTACCACAGCAGTTTCAATACTGACTGATTTGGTGATATGCATCTCGTATGCCCAGGTTGTGCTACTCCTGCTCTTGTCAAAAGTATGCTTGAGAAATTGCATACTGGAAATGGAAGTTGCAGAAAATACGAAGAACAATTGTGGCCTGTGCTGAGAAGGTTGAACATACAGTGAAGCTCTCTGACCTCAGATTCTTTGTCTGCTATCTTCAGAGATTGCCCTGGCTTAAAGGCCTTTGTTTCTTCATTAATATGTATAGGCTTTGTCCCAGATTTGTCTGCCAGACTCCTCTGAGGAGTATTGTCTGCCTCCGTGGATCCTGTGGTCACAATGCCTTCCCATCACATCTGGTGTAGTCTGGTCTGACAGCTCATTCGGCTTGACTGCACCCTCCCTTTTGATCCCTGTGACAGCCCTAGGCTTGGGCTATCAATATGCTGAGTCCCCTGTTGCTCTGTGAGTTGCTGGGAAGCCAGCTCCTTCAACATCGACCTGGGGTCTGGAAGTGTGGGGCTACTTAAGGGAGTTGGTTTCTGATGAGTGCTTATGCCTAAATTCTTCATTTGCTTTCTGCATTTTTGGTAGTGTGGTGCCAGCCACCACTGCAAGCCAAAACTGCTTCACATTTTGAGGAACACCAATAAAATGAAGCTAATTTGTATCACTTCCCTTGTATCTTTTGCAGTCTAACACAGTCTCTGATGAGCTGGTCTTAAAAACTGAGGCTAGACAAGATCGCGTGTTTGCTGTCCATACAGACAGCACCCAAACGGCTTTCCAGTCCCCGGGCCGCAACTTGAGCAAAGGAGAAATGCAGGAGAATGACCTTTTTAAGGCTGAGTTTATCCTGATTACGGATTCTGGTGATGAAGATGAAGTAGCCACTGCCTTGAGCAACGTCCATCGGCCTTCCAATGGCTATGGTCCCATCAGTGCTCAGCTGCTGCCCACATCCCACATTTCCCCTGGCACCAGGGCAGGGAAACCTCCTGGCGATGGACATGTTCCAGCTGCTCTACTTTCCCACAGCACTGCTGATCTGCAAAAACCTCAGGTAACCTCTCTTTAAACTCTAGCACTAACCTTTGCTTTCTGAAGCTTTCAGGACATGGATACTGAGTCAGTTTGTAAAGTAGCTTGCCCAGTTAATTATTGAATTAACATTTTTGTTGGCCATTCATGTAATATGTGCACTCTGAGTTGTCCCAACCCTTCTGACTTGCTGCCTCTCCTTATGGTGTTGATGTATACATGGAGCAGGTATCTGTTGTTCTTTCCTTGAAGAACAGCTCATTGTGACAGCAAGTAAATCAGAAGGTGTTAGATTCCTAGCCAGTCTAAATGCTCTGAGGGCACTGAAATCAATGCAGCCTGTAGATAACTTGAATTATTACCATCAGACTTCTGAAGCCTGTTTTGTTTTCTCAGCACACACGGAATCCCTTTATGCTAGAGAAGGAAGCTGTAAAAAAAATCCTGTTATTTTGACAGTTAGCATTGACTTTGCACTGGCATAAGGAACTAATGAAGACCAAAAAAATCTATTGAATAGGGTGGATTTATTGATTTATTAAAATTTTATTGTCACTGGGAGAAATCAAGAAATGGTCTTTGAAATGTTTGATTTTCAAAATGCATCAGTCTGAATGAATACATGAAATCTTAACATCTTAATCTTGGAAAGAGGACTGGCTGTTTTCAAGGGTTTATATGCAATGGAAAGCTCTACTTTTAGCTAAAGAGCAGCATCTTTTTTTACATGGAATACATTTTTCTGGACATTTTCTTTGACCTTGACAGTGTTGTGTTTCCATCAGTTGAAAGCACAACTCTTCATTAATACTTGGAAAAAAGTTAAGCGTGGCTACTTTGTTTCTGTAAATGAGCAGGACTTCCTATTTTGTGTTGAAATACTTGTGCTACTCAATTTTTCCTCATCAAATTCAGTGTCAGGTTTTGATTGAGGAAATTGCGAATAAGAAATCCACACTGGTTTGGGATTCATGACATTATGAAATATTAATTTCAACTAAGAACCTCCCAGTGAAATAATTGTGAATTTTACCCAAGGAAAGGTGTAAAGGCATTGATAAATACATGTAGAGGGAGCAGCCTCTAAAAGAATAATTGTCCTAGGAAAATACAAATTTACTTCATCAGTGTTCAGTATGCAGCTTCTGCCAAGCTTACTTGGGTGGTTTCTCTAAAATCTATTACAAAATCTGGGTGGATTTTCTTTTTGTAAGACTATACAGAAAAAAAATAATATGTTCTGGCTTTCTTAAGCTTTTGATGACTTGACAAATAAACAAGGATTTGCCTGCTAAAGTAACAGAAAATACTGATTGCACAGAACAAGGACTTAAAGCCTAATTTTACTAAGTAGTTACCTGAATGTGAAGAGAGGTAGTATGTAACATGAATAACACATACCTCATCATTATTCTTGAGTCATAGAATGGTAAGGCTGGAAGGGACCTCAAGGATCATCTAGTTCCAACCCCCTGCCATAGGCAGGGACACCTCCCACTAGTACAAGTCACTCAAGCCCTTGTCCAACCTGACCTTGAACACCTCCAAGGAGGGAGCAGCCACAACATCCCTGGGCAACCTGTTCCAGTGTCTCACCACTCTCACTGTAAAGAACTTCCTCCTAACATCCAGTCTAAATCTCCCCTCTGTCAGTTTAAACCCATTGCCCTCGTCCTGTCATTACAAGACCTTTTCAATAGTCCCTCTCCAGCCTTCCTGTAGGCCCCCTTCAGACATTGGAAGGCTACTATAAGGTCTCCTCAAAGCCTTCTCCAGGCTGAAGAGCCCCAACTCTTGTAGCCTGTCCTCATAGCAGAGCTGCTGCAGCCCTCTGATCATTTTTGTGGCCTTCCTCTGGACCCACTCCAACAGTTCCATGTCCTTCCTGTGCTGGGGGCTCCAGAACTGTAAACAGTACTCCAGACTCATGAGTTTTGGGAGCATAAGTACCACCTCAGTCTTCACTACCTGAATATCTCTAGCTGTCTCTAGCACTTCATAAGGATGTTTTTACGAAGTTACTTTTCGTGTGACGTTCTGAATCTTTTTCAGTGTTTCCTTAGGCATCACCCTTTATGGCCTACTATCTAATGGGGCATCATCCGTTTACAAATGAAGGAAAATTACAAAAATATTAAAGAGTTGCATTATTTATCTGTTGGTAGATTTCATTTGTAAAAAGGATTCCATATAGAGGCCACTTTGCCAGTTCTTGAATTATAAGGGCAGTATCTTGTCACATCTACAAGTTATTACATATAACATTATGTTCATTTAAAAGCTTAATTAGACTATGGATTTCCTGTCAGAGGTGTGAAAAACAAGAACGAGCATCAGGGAGCATTGTGTTGTACATGGGTTCAGTCTAAATGAAACGAAGGGCTCTTATAGCTTGATTAATTTCTGACTTTGTTTAAACAAAAGTAAAAAAGAAAAGCATTGAAAAAAATGGAAGCTTCTGTTTTCCTTTCAGGCCTGACAAGGTCCTGACTAATGTTGGAAAATGCCACACTATATTCAAGTCTGAAAAAAAAAATGAGTTATTCTGGTCATATTTGGAACTTTTTGATAGCACTTTATACGTTATATTTGCATTTATTTTTGCTTTTATTTATTTTTTAATATTAAAGAGAGTCTAACCATGCAAGAAAAATGCAGCCTGACTCCTGACCTTGGGATTTTACCCTTTGGGATGAGGCAGATGTCTACTCACTTGAATGCTAAGTTATGAACTTATCTTGGAGAAACTTCTTCACTCACTGTGGGGGATCAATACCCAGAAGGGTTTTTAACTAAAGTCAGTTGATATTCCTCTGTCCAGAGCATGTCATCTGGTTTGACAGTGAAGAGTCCCCACAAATGCCTGCCATTGCCAGGAAGAACACACCTTCCTTGTTGAGAGAAACCAAAGCATTCTGAATGCCATTGTATTAGTTCAGTCTCAGCTCGCTGTCTTATTTCCTGTGTTGACTCCAGAAATTTGGCAAAATTTTCCACAATCTTCAAAAAAATCTTTCTGATTTTGTAGTTCTCAAAGAGGAGGCTTGGTGTGAAATTTATTTTATTTTTTTTTCTACTGAGATCAAAACATGGTTGACATGCTCCTGGACCAGGTCTACATAGAACTGTATCTTCTCTCAAACATGATTTTTGCCTTTTGGGCTCTCAGCTTGACACATTCTTTCCCTTTTCTTCTTTGACTAGCACACCTCTCAGGTTCTTGCTGGTATGAATAACTATTTTCTTTGTACCCATCCAAAACAATATGATCTTAACAGAAAGATTGCTTGCCTTCTGCCCAGCTCAGCTCTGCTGTTTCAAACATGCTGGAGGTCTCCTGGGCAAGGTTCAATACTAAGACTATGACCTCTTTGATATTTTCAGGATCACCATCTATGAGGCAGGAAGATTTTTCTCGAGTGTCTTGATCCTTTTGTGCTGGTTTTGGAGTTACCTGCCCCCTCCCTCCCCCTCATCTCCAATGAAATCACCCAGACTAGACTCAGCCAGCTGGAAGTTAAGGAATGAGGCTTTATATTTCCAGCTTAGCACAATATACAAACAGATACTTACAATATATTACAAATATTTACAGCTATATACAGAAATATACAAGTTTAAAGTAATACAGAAACACAATACCCCTCCCAGAAATCAAAGTCCCCCGGAGGGGCTCCCAACCACCCTTCCATCTTCTCTCCACCCCTCTACCTTATCCTGGAGTCTGCCTTACGTGCAAGGAGAGTTGGGAGGATCAACGAGGGGGCTTAGAAGCAGAATGATTAGTTGGGTTACACAGATCCAAGCAGAAGAGAAACAAACTCCGACAGACTCTGGCAGACTGCCTGTCTTATCTATGTTTGTGTCCTTGCTTTTATATATCTCAGCAAACCTATGAGTGAAGTAGACATCATGATTGTTTTCTTTTCACAGCCTATAAACTAATTTTTCTCATTAAAATATTCCAATTAGCCTCAAACCAGCACAGCCACCTATTCAACTTCATATATTTTTGGGAAATGTATATCTGAAGACTTCCTAAGAGGAGGAACACAAACTTACTTCATCCAATCTAGTACAAGCAGAGAAGTGTAAACCTGTACAGAAACTGAACAAAATCAAACAAACAAAAAGGCAAAACAAATTCCACCATTTCAGGACAGTTACATGTCACCTACTGGCACTGGTGAGGCTGCACCTGTAAAACCGTGATCAGTTTGGTGGCCACACATCACCATGTTCAAGAGAGATGTGAAGGAGGGAATGGAGGTCTAGAACAAAGCTGTAAAGGCATCTGGAATAAATGTGAGATGAAGCTGAGGGAGCTTGGCTTTGTTGATTCCCAACAAGAGGCAGTCAATTTCATCAGTACTTGAAGGGTAATTACAGAAATGACAGAGCCAAATTCTTCTCTGCAGTGACAGGCAAGACAGCAATGCTTCAAAGGGAAGGATGGGAGATCCTATCTGGACATCTGGAAAAGCTTCCTCGCTGATTAGTGTGAGCACTGACACAGGCCTCCCAGGTTGTGCTGGAGCCACCTCCATTATGACTGTAGAGACTTGGTGAGAAACAACCATAATTGACCTGGCCCACTAGTGTTGGTGAGAGTCCCACAGGAGGTTGGGCTAGATGACCTCAAGAAGTCACTTCCAACCATCACTGATTATGGTTCTCTGAGCCTGTAAATATGAGAGTAATTATCTATAGATGTAGGCAACACTATAAGACAACAGCAAAACGGTTTTGGAAGATTGAATTATTACTTGATTACCTCAGCATGTAAGCATTCAGTGCTGCTCAGACTGGCAGAAAGCCTTTATCATACTTTCAGAAACATATTTATCATCTGCTACCACAAGCATTTTTCTAGCTGCTTAGAAATCTTTCTTATTAAGTTTTAACTAATTAGAAATCATTGCACATCCAGCTCTTTCATTATAGAGTTTTGTATTCATTCCTCGTTTTATTTTAATCTATTGTCTTTGTAAGGGGAATTTATCTATTCTTCTTTGAAATATAGAGATTTTATTCCCCAGTTTTGTTTTGGCAATTGATCAGCTTCCAGAGCTCATTATTAAATTCAGACAGCAAATCCAAATTATCAGATGTATTATCATGCTGCATGTTAACTCGTGAAATTATTTTGTTTCTTGACATATTCAATAAGAACTTTTCATAATGCTTAAATATTGGTAAGTTAATAACAATTTCAATATTTTTTTCTTGTTCTTAATTAGCAGCTTTCCCAGCAAAAGTCATGTTTTCTTAATCCAATCAAATATTTGGTACAACATCATATAATTTTTGTATCCAGATGTATGTCACGTATATATCCATTCACTTTCCACTTCAAAATGAGACACTTTAAGACACGTATAAAATAGTATGTTAGTGTGGTTGTAAAGGCATTCTGATGGTTGGTGTTAATTTCTACAAATCAAGGCACTGTCTTGGTTTTTCTGAAGGTATCTTATATAGAAAGTGTCTACAGTTTACAACACTTGCTATTGTATGATGTTATTTACCAGGAAGCTAGGACTAATAGGGTTTTTACGTGAATATGTAGCCAATATCTAACCCTTTAAGTACAGTTTAGCCCTTAAAAGCCCATAAATCTTGCTCTTCTGTGAGAGCTTCTTCCAGCATTTACTCTCACTTAAAATGTATTTGATTAGTTCTAATCTGTGTTTTGTGATGTATCAATACTACAGTACATAATAATAACAACCATAATCACCATATTTATATAAAAAATTAAAATTCACAAGCTAAGCCACAGCCATGTGCAAGTCACATATATAGAAACTGAACGGTATAATTGTCTTCTGTAGAACTGCATAATCTCTTCAGGGCATCAATCAGCAGATAAATAGCTGGTTTATTGCTTTTATGTGAAGTTTGTAAGGATTAGAATCAATTTTCCTGCTTTCAAATTGCTCAGTCGAAAGTTAGGTGATAATTTGTACCCTTTTGGTTTTACAGTTGACTTAGCTCTCTATTTCATAGTGATATGTTTTCTTCATATTGTACATACCCCAGTTTTTAATTTCCACATTATAATAACTTAGAAGATTTTAGGACAATTTCTTTCTTTAGAAGCATAAAGCTGTATAAAAGGTTGGTAATATACTTGTATGCTCTAATTAGTTTTGACAAATCCTAATTAGGAGCGACCTAAGAAAAAAAAGGCACTCATGAAAGAGCTCATTACTGTTTTATTAGTGCATTGTAAGGCTTTGGAAAAGGGGGTAAGGGCTTCTATATGCCTGCAAACTGTCAAATGCACTGCTCTGTAAATGACAAGAAAAATGAAAAACAAACTCAATGTCTGATTTAAGTAGCTCTGAGCAAATTTCTTGTTCTGATATCGCAGTTCTGCAGAAGGTGTTTACTGAATGAGAAAATGTGCACTCGGATCTCATTTACAGAAAGGCTACTTTCCACTGAACTAACAAGTAATGAGATGGGACAATATTGCAATTTTCTCACTTTCTGCTATGTTTCCATAATGCAACGGCATCACATGATTCTGGACAGGGATGCCACAGCTGTCTTGAGTTTTACTGATGGTGAAAAATACAGTAGCTTTGAACCTTGTTTATGTCAACAAAACTGAGATGTCGTAAAGATAAAGTAACACATAACTTGCCCATACTCAGTCATCTCCTCTGAGAGCCTTATCCCTGAGTTGAAGACAGCTCTGTGCTTTTAACCCACAGAGTAGTACTAATGGAAACACTGTATGCATGACCACAGGACTGAAATGTGGGGTGCCTAAAGGTTCCACTTCTATTAACATTTCTGTTTTTCTTTTTTCTCCAGTTAATTTCTACTCTTTCCATCTCTGATCATCTTTCCTCTAAACCACCTGCTGTCCACTTAATTTCTCCAACTAATCAGAAAGTAGCGTGTGGTGCCATGGTTAATCTGAATCAAGCCTCTTCGCTGGAAGACTCCCGTAACAACTGGCTGTCAGCAACTGGGTTTTCTAAACAAGATTCATCTCTCTACTTCCTGTCTGCTTCCCATAGTTCACCTATCTCCATGTCTAAAATATTGTCTTCTGCATCAGACACTTGTTACTCCACTCCTCAACTCTATGATAACATACAAGCACCAAATCTCTATACCTCTGGCAGTGTTTGCAAAATAGGAGACCACACCACATCCTCTGTTCCAGCAAAGACCCCAAGTATTTCACCCAGCTCTCCATGGTCAGCAGAAATCCAAGGATCTTCAGCCCAGTCTTTGTTCCACAGTTCTTCCAAAAGCTTGAACACTTCAGTTCCCATCCCTGTACATATAGTAACACATTCATTATCTCCTAGCCCTAAACCTTTGTCTCCACCCTCTCTTTATGGCTCTTCTTCAACAATATGTAGTATAAATGAACCTTGCACACAAAGGTCATCTAGAGGAAATTTAACAAAGTCAGGAGTCAGATCCCCTCTGCCAACCAGACTGACCCTCTTAACTGCTATTTTGAGATCAGGCTCTTCTCAGCAGAGAAGACCACTTTCTCCTGCTTCTTGTCCCACATTTTCTCCTAGATCCCTTGGTTCCTCAACACTCGCAATAGATCAAAAGTCCAAATCAACTCCCCCAACTCCCAAGAAATCTGTTTCAAGCCCACCTATAAGGCCAGATTCTCCTAGCAGAGAGGAGTATTTGCTTTCAGGATGGGCTCAGCATCTGCCTTTAGCCTCCAAGATTCATCCTACCCCTCGGGCAAGATCCCTTTCTCCTAAAAAGCACTTTCCCGTCAGAACACTTTCACCAGACTCTCTAAGTCCTCTGTCATCCCCCCAGTCCTCCCACAGAAAATCAGTTGCCTCTCCAGGTTTGCAGTCTAGACTGCCACCTCCTTGCGGTGCAGCTCCCTCTGCCCTTGCACATACGATTGCTGCTTCTCCAGAAGCACTGCAGTATTCTGCCTCCAGGTTTGGGGCACCTCAGAAATCTCAGAGAGTACACACTTACTCACCCATCTTTACCTGCCAGTCATATCCTTTGCTTTCTTCTACCACTTGTAGAGGTGCTTTCTCTTCAGCGCCAGGAAAATACTCATCTCCTTCCCAAAGTCTTTTGCATTCAGCTTCTAGACCTAAATCAGATTTATCCCAAGCATCTGTCCAGGAGATGTCTCCTACTCATTCAAGTGCCTCAAAGCCGTGGTCTCTCTCACGGCCTCATTCTACTCCACCAGGCCCACGATCTGGCAATATTAATTCCTATCAGCTTAATTCTTCATTGGTGGACATAAATTACAGGTCTAATCCCTCCTCCCCAAGACCTGAGCAATCTTCCACCTCACCAGTGTTGAAGTGCAGATCTCCTGTCTCAGACAAGTCACCCATCACACTGCCATCAAGACCCAGAGAGCTGACTTCACCACAGCTTTTTCCCCTGCCTTCTCACCATGAAACCATCAAACCCAAGGTACTCTTGGTGCATGCTTATTTCCTAATAGTTCTTTGTCCCTTTAGGAAAAAAAAAACCATATCTGTGTTGCACAATGCTAGTAAAATGTTTAAAAAGGAACTGCTAATGAAGATAGTGAAGGCTAAATCATATCATATTAGAGTACTAACAATGTGTTCTGTACTACAGGGAAGATGCTGAAAGAATCCTTTAGCATAAAAACAGAATACTTTATTCATGAGTGGGAAGAGATGCTGCTGAAGGTGGATTTGTGTCCAGTGGCTCCGTTTTACATTTGGTGCACTTATTTTTAAAGCTCACCCAAAACACCGTTGCGTCAAAAATAAACCATAAAACATGTTCTATACATTCCATGCTGATGTAAATCCATATGTATTCTCAGTGAAAGTAATAGAACTATGATGACCTTAGGTGCATGACTGAGCTAAAACCAGCTTAATCTGACTGATTTGAAGTGATTGTTACAGTCACAATTGGTTCCCAAGTATGCCATCCTTCCTGTCCTCAGGAGATTGTAATATCCAACTCAGCTGCTCTGGGACTAGCCCAGAGGAACAGATGAACTCAACCTGAGCAGAGAATTTGTGGCCAAAAGCCAAGAGCCAGGAAAAGCAAGGACAGTCTCCTTTCTTTTCTTTCATACTTCTCTGATGTTGTTGTGCTAGACAGAGAAAGAGTGGGAAAAAAGTCAATCTTCCTAAAACACGAGATACTGCAAATATGAAAGTCTCACACTTGACAGGTCACATACACTCCTGCTGTTTGTTATCCACCCAAAGGCAGAGGGGACCCAACAGAGTGAGAACGAGCAATGATGGTGATTTCTGCAGGAGAGATTGGGAACCAGTCATATTTTAAACCTAAAGATGAATCTGAAGAATAGGAAGGGGAAAAGAAAGGAATTTAGTCAAAAACCATGCAGCATGTAGGTGAAAACAAAAGGAGCTGCAATGTAAAAAGGAAGAGCTAGTGGCAGAAGACATCAGAGCTGCAGAAGACTTTCCAACCCCTTTTATCTTATCTCTGCACTCTGTGCTTCCTTTGTGCCTTCTTTTGCTGATGTCTGAACTGTGCCTGTGACAGAAAGGCTATCACAGTTTATTGATTTATTTATTCACTGCACAAAATTATAGCCTGGCCTGCCAGATCAAGTTGTCCGCTGTGTTCCTAACAGCTTTGCCATGACAGGGGTGACTTGTACTGCTTGGAAAATGTTAATTGAAAATGAGAGGTTCAAATCTGCACAAAGTAATGATTATTGTTAATGGTGTTAAAAAAACCCAAACAACCTAAGAGGTACAATTGTGCCAAGCACAGCTGTACAGGACCACTGCACCCTGCCATTATTACTTAATGAAACAAAGAGAGAAATGAAGTTGTAGAAATTGCCAGAAAAAAAGCCTCTGAGACAAAACTGGAAGGCATGACTTAGCCTGCAGATTGCAAAGCAGTTGTGATTTCTGCTATCAGTGCAATAAACATGGTGAGAGTCTCTGGTGGTAATGAAATTCTCTGCTTGTAACACAGAGCTATTGCCTGAGTTTGTATTTGCAGAGGTTATTACACCTTTTCTGTCTTCCCTGCTGTCCTGTCTCTTGCTAATTCCACTTTATCCGGTGATATGGTGGTGCTTTTGAATGTGCCTCACCACCCCATGGAGACTGGGAGAGTTTCCACCAGTCTAACAGACCTGGAGCAATTTTTTGTCATGCAGACAAAGGGAGTTCCAGGAAAGATCTCTTGTGGCTTTAGAAGGTGAGGCAGAGGCATTGTTTACAGTTAATAAGTGTGCATTCAACATTCCATTTCCTCCTACTCTCGTTTATTTCCATATCTAGTTTATGGTATAGCTCAGTGAACTTAGCTGATGTGTTAATGGTACCAGGCACTCTGATAATACTCCA
The DNA here is from genome assembly GCA_013399055.1 of Ramphastos sulfuratus. NCBI lineage: Eukaryota > Metazoa > Chordata > Aves > Piciformes > Ramphastidae > Ramphastos > Ramphastos sulfuratus. Next base: position 19,992 of record WBNM01010429.1, on the reverse strand, counting down.
CCCCCAAATCTCAATATATTTCCAGAGGAAAAAAGACAGAAATTGAGGAGGGATGACATTAGTGTCTTCAGCAGCATTTAGATCTATTTAGTACCAATCAACTCAACTTTGGAACTAGACAAAAAGCAGGTTGTTCCATACAGTGACTGTCAATGCATGACAAAACTTTGGTATGTATGAATGTGCTAAGTGAGTATCAAGTGAAAAACACAGCATCTCGAAGTGGCATGTGTGATTTTGTGACCTTAACACACATATTAAACCAACACCTATTAAACCATAATTTTGACAGTATTCATATCAAACCATTTCATTCATGTGCTATCAAAGCAATTATGCATAAAAGCATTCTTTAATGGAGAGCTTTTGTATGCCTGTGCCTATACATGTACCAATTCATGGAAATCAAAGAAATAACCTATGACCTTATTTAACTGCGTCTGTTTATATACATTCATATGGTTTCCCATACTTTGTGTATTTATCTTTATGTTCATCAACAATTTTAAAATATGACTGTTTTGCAAAATTAACATAAAGATAAATTCACAGATCAGTGTGAAGTGTGAACTGTAGGTGACCACAGGAAATACCCCTCTCCCTGCACTTTGCAGACACCTTAATAATGTTCTCAAGGATTTAACCTAGCAAAATGAATAGTAGGATGGAGTGAAGACTGATAAAATTGCTGCAGGAACAGAGTAGAATAAAAATTTCATGCTGTTTGAAAACTATTTGAAATGGTTTAATTTCATATCATTCCTACATATTCTTTGATTTTCCTCTATTTTTAGTGCATGTAGATCCACCCAAAACAGTGGGGAAGCAAACTAACTGAGCAACATGGAGCTCACCACAACTGCAAAACCTGTCACAAAGCGGGAAACATTACTCATGAGGAACCCTACACTACCATGTTTAGCTGCTATAGATAAGGCTATATAGATATGCTCAGCACATTTTGCAGTATATACTGTGGGTACTCTGGGTGATAATTTGAGCAAGAAAAATAGGATGTTTTCTCCAAAACTCCCCAAGTGGATATTTACCAAAGCTTTGATATTGGAGATGGTTTGCTTCTGACTGGACCATGACTATTTAAAAATGCTACTAATTCCTATGAACCAGGTTACTAAATGTATTTAGGCACTGAAGAATAATTTTAAGAAACATGAACTAATGTGTCAACATGTCCATGTAAATGTGAAATTGAATTAAGGACCTGTCTCAGACACTGTGACAATATCACATTGCTCACAAGTTCTACAGTATCTGGAAGTAGCAAAGCATATTAAAGCAATATAGAAACATTTACACTTTAACAGTCTGGTATGTCTTTGTTTAGTTCATATGAAAGTACAACTAACTTCAAAGTGATCATAGTACTCTCATGATATGAAATGTCCATCTCATCACACATTAAGGCCAGTGGGCTAGTGGTGATATTGCATTTCACTTGGAAGGGCAGTTATACGACTTTGTTGATTTAATATCAGTTACAGGCAAAGAAGCATACATATTGTGGATATCCAAATTTTAATACTTGGAATATTGGTTTTTCATCTTAACTTCAGTAAGCACTATTTAATTTATTATCTTCATACAGATTTTGTATATACATACATAGATATACATATATATATATATATATATATATGAACCTACACACATTTATAGCAGAGTGTTCCTGTCTAAATGTTCAACACACATGACTTTTGACATTTGGAAGTTAGACATCCAAGCACTGTGTTAATGAGCACAATTTGTGCAAATCTTTTCTAGCTAATGGAAATAATACAGTGTATTTACAGGATTAGTTTATTCTACCTTTCTAAGTGCCTGTTTTGGGATGAGATGAATTATTCTGTAGAAATGCCTATGACTATAAAAGGCATCAGTTTTGATCTAAATTGTAGACATCCAAGATAGAATCACTAAATCTCAAATATAATACTACCCCCAGCCCCCTGAGAAAAGGAAAAAAAATTGTAGTTCTAGCATTCGTATTCATTTTCCTTGTCAGACTGTTCATTTGATATGATTACTGTGATTAGTGACTTCTTGAATATTTATCAGTCTTCAGCTTCTAAAAAATATGAGTAAAGTAGAAAGTAAATGTAATATTACATATAGAAATACTTAAAAGATGGTGCCCTACATTATTTCAAGATACAGGTTTCTTTTATCTGAATTAAAATTTTGGCCATCTCTGCTCTCATTGAGACTTTTACCAGATATAAAGAAAAAAATGACAAAAGGATCACCCAAACTACAGTATGCTGCTCAGCTTGTAATGTCATCGTCACCAGTATTCACTGATGCAGACAACAGCACATCAAAAAAACTGAACTGATTAACTTTATTTCAGAGTGACTATCACAGCAATAATCAACCAATAACTCAAAACTTTATTATTGTGTGAATTCACGGTCTTTTATTGCAATGTTGGTGAAGAGAGTTGAAAGCATCTGGGCAAGCTAATATAGTCAAATTACAAATTGTATAAAAGAATAACTTTTTAAGGGAAATCTTAGATTTTCTTTGTCCCCAAATCCATGCAATTTTTTTATGGTTTAGATTATCCGTTTGGTATGCTTGATTGGAGTGTGGAAGTTTCTATGCTTGTTTTGAAATATTTGTTTGAGTGGTGGAGTTGGTTATTCAGGAGATGAAAAACTTTGATGTGACTTAAATGATCTACCCACTCATGAAAGTAATTCAGTCTTTAAGCATCCTAATCAGTGTCATTAAAGCCAATCACAGAAAACTCTCTGACTTAGTGCCCCAGGATCACATCAGACAGCAGCAGTTGTTGATGTGAAGGTGCTGGTGTAAGTAGCTGTATATTATCGTATCAAATTACCAGCAAACTTGGAAAAAATGCACATCACCTCCTAATATTCAGTTAAGAATGGTAGTCAGCAGAAGGAGGTCAAAATAATTTCAAATGTTAAGAGCTGGTACAGAGAATTCACTTGATCCTACCTAATTCCTAAAAGTGAAAAATACAGGTTACAGTTCTTTAAAATGTTGACAGAAACACTGGATTGTTTTTAAGAAGTAGCTTTCTTAGGTGATATGTAAGCATTGTATTGTTACAACACATCTGGAAGACAACTGGAATCGTCTTTCACTCTGTCATACCTTTCCCCTCTCTTCCCTCTCTCTCCCTCTCCCACTTCTACCCTCTTCTACTTCTCTTCCTGCTTTCTGGTTTACCCTTTTAGCAGTACAAGATCAAGACAAGCTACAAGGCATTTGCAGCAATCCCTACAAACACATTACTTATGGAACAGAAGGTTAGTGTTTGCACAAAGACATGGGAATTGTGTCGTCTATTTGAGACCATTCAATTTTATGTACATATTCTGACATTTCTGTGGGGGATGTTGCAGAATGTAAACTCTGGGAGCTAACTGCTCAGGATTATAATTCGAACCATTTTTCAGGGTCAGTCACTTTCCACTGAAGAGCAAAACCTTCACTAATCTGAATTTCTAAAAATAAATTTACCGTAATAAAAAAATGTCATTTATGGCAACATTTTGTTATTGGAAAGTGTCTGAACCACTGCTGTTCTGCAACCTATCAGTCAGTAGGTCTTGGTCAGTTAGTGATTGCTCAATGGCTGTGCTTTCACTAGTACATTTAACGTTCCAAGATATGCAAATTTGACCAGTTGCATTGTTAAACTGAGAATGGTCCCGGCCATTGCACTGGCCTCTGTTAACTACCATTATCCCATAGAACTTTGCTAAGTACTTCAACAGTTAGAATAGGGCAGGGGATCTGTTTCCAGTACATGTCTTGGGTTCTTTTCTCTAGGGTAAGATGACAGATCCAAAGAACAATCTTTAGTGCATTTATTTACTACCAAAGACTTAGCCTGTACAGACTGGGCTGTATGGTACATATTTAGATAATGCATCCTTGTGAGTCAACCGAAACTTTAAATTTTGCATGAATGGTTCAAAGTAGCTACCAATGTCTATTATTTCTTTACCACAAATTACTTTTGTAGAAAATACCCTCTAAGATTAACAAAAATTTCCTATAATGAGCAATAAACTAAATGTTTTATATGTTTAAAGGCATCGTTAGTCACTTCAATACCCAATTTACAGCTTTATCAGAAAAAAAAAAAATCTTTCTTTGCACCTAGATCAAGAGCTTTCCTTAATCTTGCAGAAATTAATCAGAAGCTTTCCTAACAAGACATTTAAATACATATTCACGTAGCTTAATTGATTTCACAAAGCCTAAAGACACTGGAGAGGGTGAACTTGATTGTGTGAAAATTGTTAAGATCGTAGTTTTGTCCTTGAAACATTACTGATTGTGATCTAGTAGTTGTCAATTAACAGCTACAAAGACTTTTTTTTTCTCCTTAAGGAAAGATGATCCTTTCATATTCAAAATTCTTTGTCTCAAATGATTTTTTAATTATTTGCATAAAACCCAATCCTTCACTTCCTCCAATGTATTAATGAAGGCTATGTCTTCATTAGCATGCAATGTGGTCTAATAGGAATGGATTTGTGCAAGAAAAAAGCTGATGCAGGGGATTCAAAACCCTGCAAAGTGTATTTTATGAGGGTTTTATTTGGGCAGCATGCTTGTTAATGGCTGGAAGCATTTGGGGGACTCCTGAAGCGTTACTTCAGGGCTCATTTAATCTAAAAGATATCAAGTTTGTGCACTACTTTGCAAACCAAGCCAGGTAGGTGACTCTGAGCAGGGTATTGATTTTGAGAACACAGTTCTGTTATGAGCTGGTGAGTTAATGTCAGGCATATGACTGCACTTTTTCAGAGGAAAGAGAATTCCTTTTGATGGTCTTGCTGCTGCTTTCTGAGGTATTGACTTACAAGCTGTGAACTATTTATTCGCAATACATAGACTGAGTTGTACAGTCCTAATGTCAATATCTCTAGAAAAAGTAATGATTCAAAAGATATTTCTGTTTTAAAGAGACTTGTAGTTATCCACTGTTTCATTAATACTGCTAGCTTTGCTCTATTCTTCATTAGTAAAAACACAGTCATGTAAAACTAGTAAGAAATCAATTCTCTGCTACAGGTTTTACCTTCAGGAGAGGCTCTGGACTAATTTACTTTGTAAACTATGTTTTAACATGTCTTGACTATATTCTTTCCCTGATCTTCAGAATTATGGACAACAATTTTTCGATCTATATTAGCAGCCAACTTTTGTACTCCTAAGCTAGCCCTGATGCGTTAGTTGACAAGCCTTTGGAGTACAACTCTTAAAGAACCATCAAGGAGTTACATGGAATACACAGACCCCATTGCACTAAGTCCTAAAGTAACAATATTTTCCTCAAGGATACCAGGGAGAGAACCAGAAAGTAACTCATACCACATTGTATCTCCATGACAATGGAGATCTCTCATTTTATGGAATACTTTTAAAGCGCAGGATGAAAAAGAGAGAAATTCAAGATTTTAGCCATATAAGTGATGTTTTATTAAATTACGATAATGTTCTTGTGGACAATAAATTTTCAAGTAGCTTTGTTTTTTTATCAAGGAAGAAGGGCACAGAAATTTCTGAGCAAAATGCATGATTAGGAATGCATCATTTGCCTAAAGTGCTAAAAAAAGTGGTTTGCTATGTTATTGAACTAGAAATGCACATCCTGTGGACTCAACTTTTTCCACTATGTGAGTAATTATATTACTTATTTTGACTCATCATGAGAAAACAAGATTAGTCAGAACTGTGATGTGGGTGGTCCTAATGATAATTCATGTGCAGTATTAATTAGCTCCCATGATAGAAAACTGACGTTGTTATGTCATGTAAGGTCTAATGATTTTCCTGCCTCTACATTGTCTCCCTGCATCTTTCTCAAGTATTTTTTTTTTTATTTTATGTGTGTGTGTGTAAGCTTAAATTTCAGACAGCATTTTTCAGCTGCTTCTTATGAAGCCATTAGGCTATCACCATCTTAATGTCTTTTTGTAGAACATGTTCTTACTTACAGTAACTTGTACTTATAGTACTCAAAGCAAGATGTTCAAATTTGCTCATTAGTAGAGAAGAAAAATGCTTATTGACTATATATTTACTTTGACAACTCCAGAAGTGGCTTCATCTCATCAAATCTCATAACAGACATACTTCCCAGCTGTTTGAGTTTGCAGGAACTCAATGTTTCCTACTTCACCTATGCTTTGCTCAGAAAAAGCCCGATCCAGGATAACTCTTGGAAGATTGAGCTGCAACTTTCTGCCCAGCCAGAAGACCAAAACCTTGTTTTTAAGGGGCTTCCCCTTAGCATGGTCAGGCTCTGTCAGAGAGTAGCAAAAGTGGACTACTCTGCAGGGAACATGAACTGGAAGCAAGCAAAGCAGGCGGGACAGAGTCCTCATGAGCAAATACATGGGACCAATGCACCACAGTGCCTGAGCAAGGAGAGCTCATATGATGATAATGAAGTAGTGGTAACTATGATCAGTCAGCAGTACCATCATAGCCACACAGGTCCAGAGTGATGAGGCAGGTCCACAGATTGTGACAATGAATTCTTCAGCCTGGCAAATGTTAAGATTCACTGGCTGGAAGAGGAAGATGCACAGGTTTAATGTAGGTGTAAAGCTGAAGTTTGATAGAAAAAAAGTAAGTAACCATTATAAAAGATTTCTGGAGCCTGAAATGGGCTCTTATCACAGAAACTGAAAAATCAAGACAGAACAATTTTCTAGCACTTCATACAGTAATTCCAGGCAGCTCTGTGGTTCAAAGGAAAGGTTACACTAGATGATCACTTTAGTTCTTTCTGACATTATTAGCATTGAGTCAGTGAGTCACCCCTCTACTGACACAAACTCTTGTATAGCTTCTGTACAGATATGATCATAGTCCAATTGAAAATTCCATTCCTAATCAGATAACATTTAAAAAATAATGCATCTATCATTTAGGGATTCTGTTTGTCGAATACCTATAAAAATATCTTTTAATCAAAATATGTAGTCATGAAGAATTTATTTCATGGACCTGCACAAAACTTCTAAACTTCAAGTAGATAGTCTCTTAAAACAGATCCTACTTCATCTTCAGAGTTATGTAAAGTTTGAGATGTGGCCTCAAAAGTGTTGGATACCATGGAATTGCAAACCAAAAAGGTCTTCTCTTAACAATTCGGTCTTCTTTAGTCTAGAGCAAGGTCTATGCAAAGGAATTTGGATTTTCTGTGTTTGCCCAGGTATATAAACCCTCTTCATGATGATTGGGGTGACCATTCCTTATTTAAGCACCATTTCAATGGGAAGAAAACATGGACATACAAATTTTAGGAGAGGAGAGGCACTGCAAATATTCTGCTCAAACTGTAATGGAAGAGGTACAACTGGAAGTACTGGCTTGTACTTATCAACTACATGCAAGCAGAGAACTACAATTTCAATTTTAAGGAAATGTAGGAAAAATCTGTCTTAAAGAATAACTATTTCAGGTTATTGATTTTTTTTCTTCTTATGGTTGTTCTTCATGTTTTCTTTTGTCACAATGCAATTTGACTAACTTCAAGAGAGTGTAAAGCAGTTTTTCTGTAGGATGTTACACTTCTAGGAAAACTCTGAAGATCTAGTAACTGCATCCCATTGTCTACGCTGCAGACTGCTAGCAATGCAGTATACTTTCCTTGGGCAGAAAAAATCTAACTGCTGGACAATTGGGTATTATCAAGCATGCCAGGACCTTTCTGAACCTGGAAGGCATGGCTGACCACTCTTTGTTGAGAATATTGAGATAAAAGTTTTTTAGTTTTTTTCCTGTAGTTCTGGTGTACACTTATTAGGTTAATTTCTGGCATCCTGATGACACATTTGTATCTAAAAGCTTCTCAGTACTTCTAGGCTTTCCTTGTGGTGAGAAAGGAAGCAATTTGCTCAGTTACAGGGTGATAATGGACCTAGATTGCTTGTAATAATAACCAAGTATGCTAGTGTAGGAGCAGACTGTGAGCTCTCTTTCTTTTGAAGACCTTGAAGCTTTTAGTATTAATTAAAAGAGGAAAAGTAGTCAGGTCTTTTCAGTATTATCTTCCAAGATCTTCAAGAAACAGGTTAAAGGAACTTGTGGTTTGTGGTACAGAGAGGGACTTGTATGTTCTGCAGTCTTTAGAAAATATATTGATGGGAAAAATATGCAAAAGAAAGAAGAGGAACATTCTTGGTTTTCAGAGTACTGTAAGAAGAAAGCCTTGTTGGATACCGGTTACAGTATTCATTTTTTTTTTTTTTTTGAGAAAGTAGTGGCTGAAACAATATTACTATACATTACCAAGCACTTTCTCTCTTCTAACAAATATTGGACATCCTGTTCTAATCATTTACCATTATCCTTTCAGCTCTGGTACAGCTTTAGCAATCAGATAGCTTGGGGCAAAGAGGAGGGAAGGGTTGCAGTCATCACTGACGTCAATGATGTATATGCATCACATTCCCAAAGTTGTCCTTTGCAAGGAAAAAAAAATGGTCTGATTACTGGTTATTTCATCTGAAGATTCAAATTCTGTCACACATACATTTTCATTCTCTAACCTGTACCTATACTTATTTTTTACAATAAAAGAATTTGAATATGTAATTAGGAATGTTCCACTTTTGATTTTGTTAGACCACCACCTTAGGAAATGAAGCTTGAGTACCACTGACAGTGCTAGTTGTTAGTACTGTAGATAGCACTAATGCTTTAAATTAACATAACATTATTGCGTGATAAATCCAGTAATGAGTTCAGAAATGCTACTCATACTTTTTCAATCTCATATTTTTCCTCTGAGCAGAAATACAAAAAAGACACTCTCAGGAAAAAAATTAAAATTGAGCTGATTAAATGGAACTTGTTTAATTGTAAAGGTCATAGGAATGCCTAAAATCTAATTCTCTGGTTTTGTGTTTCTTTGGAGGACTTGGGCAGGTTAAATGGGGGAAAAAAAAAAAAAAAAGAGATAAAACCACAGTGAAAGGAATTAGATGGATCAGTTTGAAGATTAGAATTTGAACTTAATTCAAAGTTTCAAAAAGGGAGAAAAGAACTTACAGCTTTTTCTGGCATGGCTCCAGCACAATGGCAATCTTAGAGGAACTATGGAGTGCATAGGACTTGGTGCTGTGCTTACTGGAGTTCTTTAGTCAATGAAGGATGAAAAATGCAAAGATATTCAGGTACAAAATTTCCTCTGAAATGAGTGGATGATTGATACTTAAATTATCCAAACTCTTGGTTCCGAACAGCAATTTGTAGGTGCGGCTGTAGTTCCTTTAAGGAGATTTCTTAGTGTCTTTTGGGTAGTTGTTTCTTACCCTTGGTTTTGCACCCCTTTTCTACTGCTCTGGTGAAGTGAATATGAAATAGAAACATGCATTTCCCCCCCTAATGATTACTTTATTGTGTTCATTGACCTACTGATTTCTTGAAGTTTTTGAGAGGCTTAGCAATTTCAATTTTACAGCCCCATGGCTGATTAAAAGTTGTTGGTTTTTCTAACTCATATTCAGACTCATCATCTCTGTTCAACAGACTGCTTCAGCAGTCCCGGTCTGAAAGGGTCCTGGAATGACTCTTCATTTTCTCACTTCATTTTATGTTTACCAGGAGAATGTAATCTCAGCTGAAGTGGAACCAGGGACACGGTACTGAGACCTCTTTAGCTGAGTCCCTCCACTTTTGCAAGATTGTCTGTTGATCTGTGAATTTAGCTGGATAGCAAAGATGAGAAATGCTATTTAGTTTGTCATCTTCTCTCTTTTAATAATATTACTCTAATTTCTGTGTGTCAAAGCCAGTTATTCTTTTACCTTCCCCAACCTCCCCCCCATTTTGAACTACTACTCTAAAGCCAATAACTTTGTGTGGAGCTGGAGTGGAAGGAAGAAATGTGTTTGGAAAGAAATTATCATCCTTTGTTTCTTACTGTATTCTTTCATAGAAGATGTAGTGTTCCATAAATGTGCTTGTGTGAAGAATCATTTGTGAATGGTATTAAAATAATATTAAAGGTAAATTGTCATTAACTTTTCAGTTCTGCATACACAGATGTATGCTTACAGTTCTGGGAAGGAGAGAAAAAATACACTTATCAAAAGTGAACTCTGAAATAATCACTTAAGTATATGTTTATTTGAATTATTTTAAAGTTTCTGCAATATTTCATCCAGGTCCACATATGTCTTATATGACTGAGAGCCCAGATGCCCGCCTCACTGGGATCAGTCCATAGCAAACTTACACTTCAGAAAAATGTAATGGGCTAAACAAAAAACAAAACAAACCAAAACAAACAAACAAAATCCACTAACCTTGCGTGTCCCTCCTTTGTAGCCTGATTTCACCCATCAGCAGCCTTCTAGAGTCTTAGCATGGAGTCTATTTGAAAGTTATTTCGAAGCAAAGATAGGTGCTAGTAGTGAGAGTGTTCCACACAGACTCTGAGCAAAGATGATAAAGAAACTGAATGCTGGAGTTTGGCTTTTGAGGCTGTTTTGTTATTTACCTGTAAAGCTGAGGGCTTAGCAAGCTGATTTCCATTGTTCTCAAACCCTGCTACAAGTACAGGTTCAGGAAAGCAGGAGGTGTATCCACACTCAAGAAGCTTGTGTTCTGTTTTGGAAAGATTGCATACCTGCTTAGATCAGCTGTGTTTTAGTGTGGCATCATATATGTTTTTAGGCACACATTTTGCTCTATAAAATTCCGGGTTTGGTCTAAAATCTGAAAATGTTTGACACTCTTTATGTTGCAATATGAAACGACCAGCCTCTTTAAACAGGAGGCACTTTTAAAAGAAAATGTCTATTGGTGGAAAAGAAAGATTCTACTGCGCACTTGAACTCTGCCTTGTCCGCTTGCTTACAGCTGATGGCTTTCCTCCCATGGAAGGGGGCAGATAGTCCCTGACGCCTCTGCGGCTCACAGTGCACAGTNGCGGGTAACTCCCAAACCATCACATTGTGTTACCTCACTGTGAAGTAGGGGGCGAGCTGCTGAATGAGAAGGCAGTTTAGATTGGTAGCTTCTAAAAGTAAAGTCAATTCATTTCTCATTCTCCCTCTCTGCTACTCCTCCTTATTCAGAATTAGAAGTAGGGAACCCAAGGAACATTAGTTCCATTTGGAACTATTTGAAAGCCATTTGGAAACACAGTGTAGCAAAAAGTGTATGTTTGCTTGGCTTTTAAAATTTTAAACTCAATATCACACCAAAATCTTTTGAATTGCAGGCATTAGAAGGGCCAGCCAAGACTGCCAGTGTGACTGAAGGCACTACTTTGGACACCCATTCAGAGGTAATGCGGTTGTATTTCTTTCAAACCTCTATTTGAAAAGGAAAAGCAAAGGGTAACTGAGAGATATGTCCTTCTTTTTCAGATGTGCTCCCCTGCCCAGCTCAGACAACAAACAGAAGAACTGTGTGCTGTCATTGATCAAGTCCTGCAGGACCCACTGACTATGGTAACTCATAAGTATGTGGAACTGGCATTTTATCTTCCTTTTCTTTTGTGTCTTGTCATTAACAAGTTTGTTCTTTGTTGAAAATTGTTTTCTAGCGTCGATGTGAATCTTCTCCAAGTTTTCTGCAGATGAGCACAGAGTCAGATGTTGGCAAGGTAGGCGAACAGGACACTGAACCAGCATTCCCAAGTGGGTGTATTCAATATGTGTTTAAAATTCCATTTTGAAATTCCATTGGTCAGTTAGCACAACATTGTGAATCAGGCTTCATGCAGCTGAGAGATGGAAACAGGATAATAGTTGAAAAAACAGGCAGAAACTATTACTGAGAAAATATTTTCCAATGTCTCTATGGAATCCGAAGTGGTTAAAATTCTACTACTGAGTTGGAATTTTGGGCTATAGCATCCAACGTCTACTTCCTTCAGCAACTGAGAACTGATCCTTGACTAAATGGAAGCCATCCCTTGGCAGTTATGAAACCAAAATGAAGGGGGCAAAAGGTGAGTTTAAGAGGTTGCAGCACAGAGACCAAGCTAAACGTTGTTAGGACCTCAGAATAAGAAAGTGCTTAAACTGAGGGTACAAGACAGTCATAGACAGGAAGGAAAAAGGAATATAATTTTTAAGTAAATGCTTTAGCATGGATTAGGCAGAGGAAAGCAAGTTCTTGTGGATGAGAATATGTAAAGATAACATTTAAGGTTATGTAACAGATTTCATGAGCAAACACACCTGTGGTTCTCTATTAACAGGCATTTCGTTATGGGAGTTTTTAGGGGTAATTTAATGGCTGGTTTGAACAGGGTGGGATCAATGTTTTTGAGCAATAAAAAATAAATATAATATTTTCCACAACAAGTATCTCTAGCAAAACTCTAATATACTTTATTCTCACATATCTCATGAATATTTATGGGAAATACACATTTTCTTGAATTTAAGCAATTAATAACCTGTCACAATGATTAAAATCTCTCAGTTCCTCCTTTCAACAATGCTTTGCTCTTAATATAACTATTTCTTTTGTATAAGGTGTCAGCTACACTGCAGAGAGCATCTGGGCGTGAAACAAGATTTGTAAGTACTTTTATAATTACTCTCTATTTTGCATGCAGCAATGTCTAATTTGTCTAATCTTGGTACCATTCTAGGTGAATCAGCATGTAGCAGACACTGGCAGCTGCTCATGACATGAGGTGTCTCTAGTGCAGAGAGCCACTGACAATTGATATCTTCCCACTACTGTAAATCCATCATGCCTGAAATCCCCTCAGTGTAGGGTTCACTGAAAATTTTACTTGTGTGAACATGATGTTGAAATTAATTTATTCACACACTTATTTGTTTGCTTTGAGCGTTGGATAAGAATTCAGATATTTGGCAAATGGACTCTTATGGGTGCTCAAGGGTTTATTTGTTTGGACTCAGCCTGCACTGTAGGGGCCTAGCTTTGGTAGGAGTCTTTAGGTTCTTGCCTATCCATTAGAATCTGAGCTTGACCCAAACTTTTTCTTCCAAGATATGAAGCTAGCTGAAAACCCACAGATCAGCTTTAGATGAATTTCTGTTTTGTCCCATTTCAACATAGGAAGAAAATCTCTGTATTGAGTCATCAGTTCAATTATTGAAATATTAAACCTGATTAACATTTTAATTTTCACTAACACAGTTATTTAAGTTCTATACTTTACTTACAAGTCATCTAGTTATTTGATGAGAAATCTCTTCATACCATTCAGCATTTCTGTTGAAAGTCCAACCAAAGTACAGCTGGCAAAGCAGTCGAGACCTCACAATTTTATGCCAGTACAATGCTTTACTGATCAATTCCATTTTGCTTTTTGAATGTGGCTGTATGCATATTTTATTGCATACCATGATTTTTATTTGACGGATTAGTCTGGCTCATACTAATTAGAAAGGATATTGGAAGAGAGCTTTTTAATGAAATAAGGATGTGTTTCAGAGATAGTCTGTGAGGACAAAGTGCTTAATACCACTCCAGTGCAGATCTCCAGCTCCCAGAGCTGCAGCTGACGTATACCCTGAATTCAGGCATCCAATTTGTATGCCTAGGAGTAACACACTTAGGTTTTCTTTCCTAGCGTAGAAAACCACTCTTACAGAACCTTCCTTCCCAGCCTCTCCTGAAACTTTCTAGATAAATGAAACAAACAAGTATTTGTATTTGGGAATGATGCAGAGGATTATTGGTAGGCTAACATTTCCTGTAAACTGTACGAGCATGCTGAATTTTTTGTGTGTTGAAAAACAGGCTGTTCTCCAGCCTGTAATGTGGTGGCTACTTGGTCTAGGCTCTCCTGGACTTTGTCATGGCTGTACTCTGTAGTAGAATCTCCTGAGGAAGGAGCCAGGTGTCCCTAAAAGTGCCTGTATGTCAACAGCTCTTTTCCCCTCTCTTACTCTGCTTCTTTGTAGGACATACAAAGGCTATTTCTGTCCCAGCTAATAAACCATGTGTTGTTTTTTTTCTCTAGCTCTCAGTGTGAGGGCAAACTGAGACAATTCTAGAAAACTGTCATCTTCTATTTCCCTTCCACTTCTCTCCCCTCAAAGTGAATCTCCCCAGCCCAGCACAAGACTGAGTGTGGTATCACCCCTTTACTTCACCAAAAGCAACACACTCCATGCTACAATGGAGACCAAAATGGAGAACTGTCTGGAAGAGTGGTAATTGGTGTGGACCAAAACCTGCAAGGGTGTGTGCTAAACCTTAGCTGTAAAGGACCTCTTCCTGAGCCTTGGTGTACACTGACTCCTGTTCTGAGGAGATGTATTCAAACATTTCTTCACAGTAGGTACAAGTTGTCTATTTTGCAACAAAGTGCCTGCTCTGAGTCAATCTAACAGTATCTCCAGTAGAAATCAGCAACATGATCTATGGATACTCATTACTGTACTATTGAATAGTGAGTTCCTCCTGGTAATCTAACAATATAGTTTTGAAAATAATTTTGTATTCATAATGTCTGATATTATTTGCACAATGCTACTCTGAGAATGCTTTTGACCAAAAACTTCAATTTGAGTCAGGGATAGGAAAATCTGTTATGTTAAAGCATTTACGAACACACATGCACACATATATGCACATATGAAAATAGAGAGTTTATTTCCAACTCTCTTGTGTCTGTGGATCATTCTGAAGTGCTTTGATGTCTTTAAATTCACAACGAGATTAGTCACCACACTTGATTAATGGTATGAGAGTCCCAAGTATATAAGTAACCACTATTAAAAACTCTAATTTGATCTGTCAATAGCACAATATCTACTTCTTGTAGATTTATAGCAAAATCACAGGTGTCCCTGTGTAAATGGGAAGGTTTTCCTCACCACTGGATGTGTTTAGAGATGTGAATGCTCTCAATGAGGAGCACAGATCTCCACCGTCACTTGTGGTGATGCTGCCCTCACCACTGATGGAGTAGACCCAACAGGTCCAAGGAGTGATTACACACGTCTGTTTAGCACTTGGGAGACCACATGCAAAGTTCTGTGTCCAAATCTATGCAAGATGTTTGTCACAAGGAGGCAAAGGAAAAGTATGCTTTTCCCTCTCCAAACAGCTTGTAATGACTTTTCTGCTTGAAATGATGAGAGGAATGCATCTCTGAACTGATAAAAATCCAACTATAGTAGTTCTTCTTCAAAGGCTGCAGGGTGCAATGACACTGTCTTGTCTTCTACTGCAGCTATGACATCTAACCATTGTATCTAGTATCCTTTTTATCACCATGCTGAAGAATATTCACATTTTAGAGTTTCAAAGCCCCCAAATCACATTTAGATCAAGGAGATGCATGTTATCTATCATGTACAGAAATATTGTGTTATCCAGTGGAATACCTACAGAGCTTGATGAAGTTGATTGGAGGAATCAGTGTACCAAAAATACTGAATCTCACTGCTTCATGGGCAAATAAGCATGTGGCACATGACTGCTGCACTTTAAGTTTGCATTCATCATATTTACCCTTGGTCTGGAGAATTTGGCTTCTGTATACTCAGGAAAAAAGAAGGAAAAAAACAAGTAGTGCTTGAGTAGGGTTATTTTTATTTCATAATGTAAGGTGGTCAGAAGCATAATATGTTTGGACTGAGCTCCTAATACAATTGAGAGTGTTAATAGCATCGTTGCTGAAAATTAATAGACAATGGCAAGCTCAGAAAGTCAAGATCTACATTTTAAGATTAAATCAAGATGAAAAAGTGAACTTTTATTGCACTTGTAAAAAAGTATCCCTGAAATTTTAACATCACAAACTCACAGATTACATAGGGTTGGAAGGGACCCTCAAAGATCATCTTGTTCACATTGACGCTGATCTTTGATGTCTCCAGGGACAGGGCCTCAACCACATCACTGTTCCAGTGTTTTACTACTCTGATTGTAAAGAGCTTCCTCCTAATACCCTACCTAACTCTACCCTGTTGTATTTTCAAACCATTAAGCATTAAAAGAAAACTAAACAAAACCTGAAATCAAAACCCAAAAAAAACAAACCAAAAATCCTTTGAGCATTCATATTTTGTCATACCTAGAAATAAATTGGAAATGTCAATATTTTGACTTATTTTACCAATTGTATATCAGTCCATCAGTGTAAAAGTTTCTGTGTCTAAGCATACAGCTGTCTGTGGATTTTTCTTCTGCGATCGCTTTTATCACCGTGATATTGTATGTAATATGGTAATGTAATATATTTTATCTTTTTTGCAGGCCAACCTTTACAAGTCAGCATCTATGGTGACAGAAAGTCAGCTGGTATGTATTGCACAGCGGCGATATGCTGGTTTTCAAAATTTGCACAAGCACTAAGTTAAAATAATTATTATTTACTTCCTTAGTCTTTTGAAAGAAGCTGTGGTCAATATCCTCCTGCAAAGCTGCATTGCCTCTACAGAGCTACATTACCTCCTTCTGTACTGAATACACACTTCTTTTAAGTAACTAAATGCTGACACTACTTTTAAACCCATGGACCAAATGACAGACTAGATAACTATATATGATCTATATGATAGACTATAGAGTCTACTGCTGCTTCTTAGGCCTCTTAAATATTCCAGTTCTGCAGTTCTGAAATCTGAAATCTATGTCCTTCTTACTCACTGGTTTAATCAAAGCTGGCTTAAGTAAAATCAAATAAAGACAGGGAGATTATACATTAGATGTTCATTTTAGCTCTGATTTCACTTTAATCCTGTTGTAGTCAAACTTTCTGAAGAGAAGCCAGAAGAGAGGTCATGGATCCAGTCCATGTGACAGTGACCATTACTGACTGTTTAGGGGAAAAAAATGAGTTGTGCATAAGAAATTTTCCTTGTTATATTTTAGTTAATGGAATTTTAGGAACTTCCTGAATCAGTTTATTCTGTTTAGTAACCTTTGACCACTTCTACTTTCATTATTTCTTCCAGGTGATTTTGTAAACTTGTTATGCTTCAATCTCTGCAACATTCTATATAGGCAGAGTTTACTTTTTAATTCTATATTGTGTGAAATAGCAATTTATTTCTTTGTTTTAAATCTGATACTTGACCTTAGTTCTTTTACTGAAAGAGTAAATAATTGTTCTTCTTTTACTTTCTAAATAATATTAATGTTTTTCTAGATATTATCCTGAATACTCCATCAGTCACCTCCTCTTGATTACTCTTGATAAGTATGGATACTGTCCCAGATCTTTGATGATCCTCACAGTCCTTTTCTTTTTTAGGTTTCTGTTTTTGAGATAGGAAGAATAAAATCACAAACTGCTCTGAACAAAACACTTTCTGTTTGCATCATGATATGATAAGGTTCTTTACTGTTATTTCTATTCCTTTCTTAACAATTCCTAGTAATTTATTTAGTTCTTATTTATATTGAGCAGTAAGCCAATGTCTGCATAGACCAATATATAGTAAACCCGCGATACGTTTTTCTGACTAGCTGGAGTTTGTTTCTGAGCTAGGTAATTCATTACTGTGTATGTAAATTAAGAATGTAGTTTCCACTGTGAAATGCACCAACGCTGAATTAATTTAATTTTCACCTACCTTTTTCATCATCATTGTGTCATAGAATGGCTTAGATTGTAAGGGATCTTTGAGATCATCTCCTCCAACCTCCCTTCCATGGGAGGCTGCTCAAGGCCTCATCCAGAACTTCTTCCTAAGATCANTATATCTGCTTGTATATTGTGCTGAGCTGTAAATATAGCTTCATCTAAACTTCCAGCAGACTGAGTTTTAGCCTGGGTCATTTTCCAAAGTGTGGGGGGGCGGGTAACTCCCAAACCCACATCAACACCCTTGTCAAAAGTCCCTCTCCAGCCTTTCTGTAGGATCTCTTCACATAATGAAGGCAGTTATAAGGTCCTCCCAGTCTTCTCTTTTGCAGGCTGAACAATCCAACCTCCCTCAGCCTATCCTCATAGCAGATGTGTTCCAGCCCATGAATTATCTTTGTGACCCTCCTCTGGGTTCACACCAACAGCTCTATGTTCTTCTTATGCTGAGGACACCAGAACTGAATGCAGTATTCAAGCTAAGGTCAAACAAGAACAGAGTAAAGGGGCAAAATCACCTCTCTTGACCTGCTGGCCACATTCTTCTTGAGGCAGTATTGGATACAATTTGCCTTCTAGGGTGCGTGAGTTCACTGCTTGGTCGTGTCGAGCTTCTCATCATAAAATTCTCATCAAACCCAAGTCTCTTCTTTTAGAGCTACTCTCTACCCGCTCTGCACCCAGCCTTCATTTGCACAGGGGTTTGGTCTGACCCAGGTGCAGAACCTTGCACTTTGATTTGTTGAACCTCTGCAGTTGTCACTGGCCCACTTCTCAAGGCTGTCATGGTCCTTCTGGATGGCATCCCTTTTTGTCTCTCATTTACTTGCTGTCAGAAGGTTTCTTTGCAACTCTTTGCACTGGCATTTTGGGTTTACTTCCCTGAATGATTAAATGTTGCCAGTGAACTTTATCACATATCAGCTACTCTTTTCTAGCTGATCTATGTTCACAATTTAGGTTCCTGAGCATATTGCTGAAGAACTCTGTGGCTTCTCTACATTGTGAAATTTGAACATTCACTCCAATATTTTAATTTCTATCTATTAACTGGTCTGTAAGGAATATTATTTTACTCTGTAGCAGTTCAATTTCTTTATTATACCATGCTGAAAGACCTTCACCAAAACTGGAAATCCCCCATGCAGTATGGCTGCACATCCATTGAATTTAATAATCTGTGATGCAGCCTCATTTTGTTATCCCTGCAATGGAGGTCATGCATGACCTGCAAATGGTCATGCATTTAGGTACTCGGTGGGGAAAAAAACTGAATACTGAGCTTCATATAGATAGTCTGTTGATTCTCACATGATTTCACCAATTGTATGTTGCTAAATGCCTGAAAATTCTTCTACTGAAACTTAATCTACATTTTCTGTAACAGCCAACTTTCCTGCATCGCCGATTCTTTAAAAAAACAGTAAAAGAGTTATCAGGCATGAGTGCCATTTCAAAAGCCATTCTCTGTTATTTGTCCAAATGTATACTAATTCTAATCTTTAGTGTAATTTGTTTCTACTAGTTTGCACAGCTTGAAATGTCACACACAGTGACAGTGATTCCTGGTTCCCTTCAGAATCCTGTAGTAAAGCCTGCCTCATGGTTGCCACTTCTCATTCTTCTGATGCTGATTATGTCTGAAGGAGTAAATTCAATACCACAATTCATAGCATGACAATTTCACACTGGAATTGCTTTGCAACTTTATTTATTCCTTGCACTTTATTTGCTCATTTTATTGATTTGTTCTTAAAGTTGTCTTATTGATACTGTATTTGAGACAGTTCCTTCAAATTGTGTCTTTGCCAGTGTGAGAACCTCCCTAAGTGCTTCCATGAGGAACAAATTAATTTCCAGCCTTGATCTCCTCTAGTTCATGCATCTTTTCTATGCCTTGATTATATTGACTGGACCCACAGACTTCTAGTCACATGGAAATGTAGTATCTTCTTTTTTTCCTCGATGTCTTGGGCTAATGTATCACATTTTTATATTGCAGGCTATATTTTTTCTTATTATTTTTTCTTTATTTTTCTCTAGACTGTTTTTAAATACAACTACCTGCTTTGGTAGCCTTTTCCACCTTATTCCTTTTAAAAACTTCTTTGCACTACTCTTAAAATACCCCAGTATTTATTGATCTCTTAAAATCTTCTTATAATCAGATGCAGAGCTTCTCTGAAACTGTGCTGTCTCTATCAGTATTCTGGTCACTTATAACCATTTAATCCTTTTGACAGTTTCTTTGATTTTTCTTTTTTTTTTAAATAACTTTTAATTATTTAACTATATTTTTTTTAATTTCATTTGTTTCAAAGTGTGAACACTACAGTGGAATTCTTGTGCACATATTTGTTCAGATTTTGCTGTCTCTGAGCATGTTGTGATCTCTGCATGAATCATCCTTGAGTATCACAGTATCACAG
>WBNM01010428.1:0-119417 GCA_013399055.1 Ramphastos sulfuratus | reverse complement strand
GATACTGTGATACTGTAACATTTCCCTTGGCCTCATTTCAGTTAGGCTATTGCACTAGTACTGGTCACCTTGAATACGGTGTCCAGTTTTGAGCATCACAGTATAAGAAGGACATTGAGGTGCTGGAGCAGGTACAGAGAAGGGCAGCAAAGCTGGTGGTGGTTTTGGGAGCATGTCTTATGAGGAGAGGCTGAGGGACTTGGAAATGCTTAGCTTGAAGGAGAGGAGGCTAAGAGGAGACGTTGTTACTGTCTACAGCTAATTGAAAAAAAGTTCTAGTGAGGCTGGTGTTGGTCTTTTCTCTGTTGTGGGGCACTCCAAATCCATTTTTCCCCCCACCTCCATCTCTGGAGGTTCGAATGGGGGAAGAAGAAGGCGCAAAACTGTTTCCCTCCTGCCACTTACAGACTTGAAGGGGAGAAGAGTAAAAGGCACCTTTTCCATGCATGTACTGACTCATGGGAAAGCCCATGCTGGGATCGGCTGGAAATTGGCTGGGTTCTTCACACCCAGTATATATATGGTAACAGACACAATGTCTAGGAAGAGTATCGCTAGAGTGCGGAAGATAAGGCGCGCTTCCCCTTCCGCACCGCTCTGCGCAGCTCATTCTGCGCCCCCACAAGTCTGCAAGTTTGGCAAAGTCCTTATGTCCATTTCAGAGAGAGCTGCCAGCAGCACCTGGACCTGGCTTCTCTGGGACCACCGTATCCTGAGTTCCTGCTCGCTACTCCAAGCTGGGGAACACAGCAGCAGTTTGGCTTTTTCTCTGTGCCGTTTCATGACCTTTTGCCTCATGGAAGCTGTGTTTGAGACTTTGGGTTTTTATTCACATCAAACTTTGCTGCATGGATCTGCAACATGGATATAGCTTGCAGTTTCAGAGGCTGCCACAGGGAAATTCAGCAGGGATCATCTCTGAAGTCCCACTTCACCTCTGTGAGTAAAATCTGCTGTTCCCTAGGCTCTCTGCTCAGCCCGATTTATGAGTGGGGTAGAGCTGTCTTGTAGCTTAGCCTTTTCCATTTTCTGACTTTCCTGAATTACTAAACTTGCCCATAATCATCCTTGTGAAGATTTCCTGACCTAATTAGAACCTGTAAATAAACCTTAATTAGTTCTGCATACAGTTTGGGGGCAGAGCCTTTCAGGAAAATAAAAATTATTCTATTTTTATAATTCCTGCCTTGCTCAATAAATTCCCAACCAAATCATTCTCCCAGGTAACTAACAACAGGACAAAAGGAGATGGTCTGAAACTGGGCCAGGGGAAGTTTCAGTTGGATATCAGGAAGAATTTCTTGACTGGACTAGTGGTCAGGCATTGGAATAGGCTGTCCAGGGAGGTGCTGAAGTTACTGTCCCTAGAGGTGTTCAAAAAACAAGTAGATGTGGCATTTTGGGACATGGTCTAGTGGTCATGGATGTGTTGGGTGGAAGGATTGGGCTTTGTTATCTTAGAGGTCTTTTCTAACCTTAATTATTCTATGATTAATTTCTTTTATACTTTGAGACACCTGTTATATGAATTGCTTATTTGTTTATTCTGAAAGTTAAGGGGCAGAAAAATTAACCATCTGAAGTCAATGAATAAAAGCAATGTTGGATACAACATTTGTTTCAGTGGTTCCCCTGACTGACCCCTAATTTGTGCTTAACCCAGGTTTGATTTAACTTTGTCAACTTTCCCTGTGCAGTACATGGAGTTTTGTATGGGAGCCTGCTCTTCTCCCCTGTAGAATACCTAATCCCTTTTGATTACATGTTTCTCTTAAAGCTGTTGTCTTGTGCTGATGTGGAAATCCTACCTGGACAAGAGTGATGGATGAAATAGAGCAGCTGTCTTGATTTAACGTCGGAACTGTGATAGTTTTGTGTTGTAGCTGATAAATGGAAGAGTTTTGTACTAAAACACAGTGGAATAGGTTCTGGGCAGAGACTTAGGTTCAGGACAAGCAGTACAGCTGCAAAAGTGGATGATCATGAATCAAGTTTATTCTTTTCTTCTATCTAGTCTAAATCTCTCTGCTCAGTTTAAACCCATCACCCCTTGTCCTGTGACAACAGACCTTGATAAAAAGTCTGTCCCCATCTTTTCTGTTGCCCCATTTAAGTACTGAAAGGCCACAATAAGGTATCCCTGAAGCCTTCTCTTCTCCAGGCTGAATAATCCAAACTCTCTCAACTGGTTGACTGTAGTTTGATTTATTTTAGTTACTTGCTGCTCTTAGAGTGCTGCATTTTGGCTCTTGACTGCATGAGCAAGCTGCTCATGATACAGGTATCCTAAACTTTTCTCATCACTTTAACTTTTATGACAGTTTCTTTTTCCTCCTTTTTTTTTTTTCTTTTCAGTTGTAAAATAGGAAAAGAAATATTAACACTTAAAACTTTGTGACCCCTTTTCCTCCCTTCATGCTAAACTTTGTTAGATCAATCTCTGTTTGTGGAAGGTTGCACACACAAATTTCAAACAGAAATTTATAAGGTACTCTTATCCCACCATGTACATCTCCTGATATGCAAATAATAGGATAATAAAGAATTCATGGTTATGGAACCAACTTTGATTTTTTTGCTAGTATATTTGCAATTCAATTATCAGAAGTGAGTCTTGGCTTCCAGGAGACTGTAGTATCCTTCGGCTCTCCTTGACTTGCAGTAAGCAATTGCTTTGACCATTGTCAATGTACAAAACAGTTCCCTTAAACATCTCCATCTTTCCCTGAATCATGAACTGCCTAGCTCCAGGAGTGCTGTCTGGAAGGAGAAAACACAGAAGCTGCTGATCTGCCTTTGAGCAGGGCAGAGTTAAACTGTTTGGGGAGTCACAAAAAGTGCAACTCATTCTCATTGATCCATGGGAGAGCTACCTGGCATCTGTACTTTGGTTATTTATATCTTATTCCAGACAGTTCATATATTAAAAAGAAAGAGGAAATTAAAGGCTAGGTTTTCAAAAGAGCACAGGCAATTTGTATGCAGTGTATGACTCCATGTTTCATCAGAGAGGAAAAAGCTACCATATTTTTCCTTGCTTTCTGATGGATATCACAGCAAAACATATCCAAGGGGATGGGTCTTGTGACTGAACAGCACATGGATCTCTGTAGAGTCCAGTAACATGAAAATGCATTGCCTAATCAAATTGGTTGACCTGTATTGATTCTAGCTTTGTTGCTTTTTAAACTGTAAACATATACCTTATTTAAACTAATGCAGCAAATACATAATAAAGGTGGTGAGGCACTGAGACAGGGTGTTTGGAGAAGTTATTATCTGATCTAGTTGAAGATTTTGTTGCTGTCTTCAACTACTGTAAAGGAGGTTGGAGTGAGGTGGGGGTTGGCATCTTCTCCCTAATATCGGGTGATAGAGGGAGAGGAAATGGCTTTAAATGGTGCAAAGGGAGGTTTAATTTGGATATTAGGAAAAACTTATTTCCTGCAAGAGTGGTCAGGCATTGGAATAGGATGCCCAGGGAGGTGGTGGACTCACCATCCCTGCGGGTGTTGAAGAAGCGTGTGGAGATGCTACCTGGGAACATGGTTTGATGGCCATAGTGGTCTTAGGTTGAAGGTTGGACTTGATGGTCTTAGAGATCTTTTCTAACCAAAACAATTCTATGATTGTATGTCCTTGCTCATTGCAGGCAGATTGGAATTAGATGATCCTTAAAGGTCACTTTCAACCCAAACTGATCTATGATTCTGTGGTTCAATGGATGTCCTCTCCTTGGAAGTGTTCGAGACCAGGTTGGATGGAACTTTGAGCAACCCGGTCTAGTAAAATATGTTGCTGCCCATAGGCACGGACTAGGTGATATTTAAGGTCCCTTCCAACCCAACCCATTCTGTGACTCTAAGATGATGCCAGTGAATAATGTCTAATTTCTTTCTAACATCAATAACTCAGTGTAATTATCTTTTTTCTGTTGCTAAATTTTGATGGGCTGTCTTGATAAGAAACAGAGATTTCAACTTCACTGAGTTCAAGTGAAGTTTAAAACCCAAGCAACCAACCTCTTCAGTTCTGCAAAGATTCCTGCGTGTATGCAGCTAAGCCCATTTTCAAGAGCCTTGCTTGAGGATGAACAGGGAAGCTGATAGGAATGCAAGGAAAGTGCTAAAGGAAGTGTGTTCTGCCATGGAAATCTAACGTGTGGAGAAGAACATAAGATTTGTGAAGGTTTTGAATTTTAGCCCGTATTTTGGAGTCACTCAGTCTATTTCAGAGCCTGAATTACGACAAGTACACAAAAATGGCAGATTTAATGTCAAAATGCAGGTATTTCGAGACAGCAACGTGGAGAATTTATAATCCAGGCAGAAGGAGGGATGCCAGCAGTAAAGTCATGGCTACATGGAGAAAGCAGCCTACATTTCAAATGTGACACAACTCATTTCTGAAGGCTTTGACAGACACCAGGTTCAAAATAACCTGCATAAATTGCACAGACAGATGATGGCCTCTGAACACAGGTGCTGTTGCAAGGGGATATGCCATGGCATATTCTGGAGAAGTGATGTTGGTTTATGATCTGCTTTGAGGACTCACCCAGGAGAATCAGAGACAGTTCTTTAACAGGTTTGTAATCACTTCCCATCCTTGAGCAGGCAGGAGAACAGCAGGGATGTGTTAACATAGCAAAGCATCTCTTTCTGGGTGTTTTTATCATCATACTGGGCTTTGCTGTGTCGTGTGTCTTAGCAAATAAAGTTATTTAGAGACCTGGAGAACCTTCTCTGTGAGGACAGGCTGAGAGAGTTGGGGCTGTTCTGCCTGGAGAAGAGAAGGCTCTGGGGAGACCTTAGAACAGCCTTTCAGTGCCTGAAGGGGGATATAGGAAAGCCAAGGAGGGACTGTGCTGTGGTAAGGTGAGAGGGAATGGCTTTCAGCTGGAAAAGAGGTTATTTAGACTGGAGGTTAGGAAGAAATTCTTTACAGTGAGGGTGATGAGACACTGGAACAAGTTGCTCAGGGTAGTTGTGCATGTCGCCTCCCTGGCAGTGTTGAAGGCCAGGCTGGACATGACCTTGACCAGCCTGATGTAGTGGAAGGTGTCCCTGCCAATGCCGGGGGGCTGGAGCTAGATGAACTTTAAGGTCCTTTCCAACTCAAAGCATTCTATGAATTTATGGAATTATGTGAAAATCGACACCAGAACTTTGTTTGCTGATAGTAGTAAGGATGTAATTTTGATTATTTTAACTTACCTTAATGTTTTACTTTAGTCTTTGAACTGATTCCCAAGCCACGGCGA
The DNA here is from genome assembly GCA_013399055.1 of Ramphastos sulfuratus. Lineage (NCBI taxonomy): Eukaryota > Metazoa > Chordata > Aves > Piciformes > Ramphastidae > Ramphastos > Ramphastos sulfuratus. Next base: position 114,154 of record WBNM01010428.1, on the reverse strand, counting down.
AGGGCTGGGAGTTAGCTATGGTTACAAATCAAACCATCCAATCTTGTACAGGTCTAATGTTCAAGAAGACAAGTGATTTATTTGTCAGGAGTACTCTATGTTGGGTTCCCCTTTTCTATAACTATTAGTCTAAAATGTGCTAATGACCATTTTTTCAATTTGATTTTCATCTTGTGTTGATCATGATAAAGCAATTATTATGTTTTGTTTGATTTCATAAGGCACATACACTTTCAATCTTCCATTCACAATCCACTTACTTAAGTGAGTATTTGATTTAAAGGTATTTTTGGCTTGGATACAATTTGAAGGTTGGCTTGAATACAATTGACTTAAAATAGAGTTTGAGATAATTAGGACACAAATATCATTGGCAAGCAGGCAGAATTTAATCTCACATAGAAGAATACACATATACTGTTCTAACATTTTTCTCTGAGAAATCATATATCATAGAATCATAGAATGGTAAAGTTGGAAGGGACCTCAAAGATCATCTAGTTCCAACCCCCTGCCATAGGCAGGGACACCTCCCACTAGTACAGCTCACTCAACTGGTACCCAAACAATTGGGTGTTGTGGGTAAATTAAACTCTACCAATGTGTTTAGATCCTCTTTGCTAACGGGGTTCCTTTGTCAAAGATGTTTTGTTAGCCATAAAGTACGATTTATAGCCATGTTTTTATGTAGCAGCCATAATATTAATTTGAATTATTTTTGTAAGAATCTCCAAGCATCTGGGGAAGATCATCTGTCTTATGTTGACCTTACAGATGCTCAAGTTGATTCATTGAGGAATTAAGTAATTTGCCTGTGCCCACGCAGTGAACAACCAGCAGTAAAGAATGGAACTCAAATCACATATTATCTTCACATGAAATGCTGTGCACCATTTAGATACATTTTCTGTATGAGTGTTAACCCATTACTGTAGCTGAGGGAGCACAATTTACTTCCTGGGTGCATAAGTAGAAAAAATACTCAAAATTTTATCCAAAAACGAGGAAGGTCAGTGTAATACTTGGGTTTTAAGGTCAGCATAGCTGTAGACAAACATGACAGGCTGAGAGAGTTTGGGTTGTTCAGTCTGGAGAAGAGAAGGCTCCAGAGAGACCTTACTGGGGTCTTTCAGCACTTAGGCCAGTGAGAAAACTGGAGACGGACTTTTTATCAGGACCTGTTATGGCAGGACAAGGGGTGATCATTTTTAAGGTAAAAAAGGGAGATTCAGACTGGATAAAAGGGGTTTTTTGTTGGGTTTTTGTTTTGTTTTGTTTTGTTTTGGGGTTTTTTCTTTTTATGCTCAGGTTGCCCAGAGAGGTGGGAGCTGCCCTACCCCTGGAACCATTCCAGGTCAAGTTGGGCAGGCTCTGAGCAACTTGCTCTAGTTGCAGATGTCCATCCTGGCTGCAGGGGATTTGGACTAGTTGACCTTTAAAGGTCCTTTCCAATCCAAACCATTCTGTGATTCAGGCCAAACTCCCCACAGAGGTATATACTTTTGTGAAGTGTAACTTCAGTGGTTTTTCCTGTCTTTCTACTGGAGGTTATCACTTCCAGAATATTGCAGCAAAGCAACACCTTGCGTAACTATTCCCTTGCTGGATTCAGACAAGAAGAGCAAGGAAAGGTTTCTGTGGGTTTAACTGTCAAGACTTGACAACCTTAAAGGTCTCTTCCAACCAGAACTCTTCTGTGATTGCCTATGGCTTAAATAGAGTTAAATGGAGTCTTGGCCTTGCAGTGCTGAGTCNTCCAGAGAGACCTTACTGGGGTCTTTCAGCACTTAGGCCAGTGAGAAAACTGGAGACGGACTTTTTATCAGGACCTGTTATGGCAGGACAAGGGGTGATCATTTTTAAGGTAAAAAAGGGAGATTCAGACTGGATAAAAGGGGTTTTTTGTTGGGTTTTTGTTTTGTTTTGTTTTGTTTTGGGGTTTTTTCTTTTTATGCTCAGGTTGCCCAGAGAGGTGGGAGCTGCCCTACCCCTGGAACCATTCCAGGTCAAGTTGGGCAGGCTCTGAGCAACTTGCTCTAGTTGCAGATGTCCATCCTGGCTGCAGGGGATTTGGACTAGTTGACCTTTAAAGGTCCTTTCCAATCCAAACCATTCTGTGATTCAGGCCAAACTCCCCACAGAGGTATATACTTTTGTGAAGTGTAACTTCAGTGGTTTTTCCTGTCTTTCTACTGGAGGTTATCACTTCCAGAATATTGCAGCAAAGCAACACCTTGCGTAACTATTCCCTTGCTGGATTCAGACAAGAAGAGCAAGGAAAGGTTTCTGTGGGTTTAACTGTCAAGACTTGACAACCTTAAAGGTCTCTTCCAACCAGAACTCTTCTGTGATTGCCTATGGCTTAAATAGAGTTAAATGGAGTCTTGGCCTTGCAGTGCTGAGTCGAAAGTTGGACTGAGTGATCTTGAAGGTTTCTTCCAACCAAAGATATTCTGTGATTCTGTAAACTGGTTGATTTTGACTGATGTGGGTGAGAATGCCCTCATGAACCCTTCTGCTCTATGAGCTGCGAGGGCAGTGCACTCCAGCAGCAGGAATGGTGAGAAGGTGAAGGATGGGAGCCTATTCTATTTGCATAACTTGGTCTGTAAGAAGACACCTTCTTTACAGCCTTGTTCAGCTTTAGACATAGAAAATAAATGCTTCAAACTATGGGTTATAGACCCAAAGACAATAAACATAAGCCTCATCAAAACTTTCTGTATAACTTCTATTACTCATAATTGAGAGAGTTTGGCATAGAAGAGCTGAGTCATGATTGTGATGCTAGCAGATATTTATTTCTCCTTGCTCATGTAGAAAGATGGATCAGGCAACACGTGTTCCATTATTGCATTATCTCAAGAATTGGAGTGTGTCACATGGGAAGCTTCAGCCCTAATAACACTGTTCCAAATTAACAAGAATGAATAGATGCCATGTAAATAATCCTGTTTTGTCATTGGTTCTGTAATGGATTTGTTGGTAGGAAACAACTTTTCTCTCTTTTTTTACATCATGATAATTTGATAAGCCATTTGTATTATTTAAACAAGGGTGTTTTGTAAAGGCTGAGGCCAAGTAATTTGTAACAGAAGCTGCGTGTAGGAACTACTCTCCTAAAGTGTTTTTTAAATTGCTTTGCTTGCAGCTACCGACTTTGCCATAAAGAATGATTTCTCATTCTGAAATTTCCAAGCCACAGGAGTGGTTGTAGAGCTGAGAGAGGGACAGTCTGATGATTTAAGACTATCCAATGCCCTGCTTGTTGTGGAACAGAACACTGTAGACCTTACTAGTCTAGCAGAACGTATCGCTGCAGTTTCTTAATGCCCTAAACCAGGAAACTGATTTATCACCTATTAGGTCTTATTAGATCCCATTTAGAGGGAAAAATGAACTGCCGGAGCTGGATGGCAGAAAATTAATTTAAAATAAACGTTATATAGTCAGGCTTCTTCAGTGCTTTCATCCAAGTCAGCCCAAACTGCTTTTCCAGGTTTGATAAGGTTTCTGGCAGAGAAGAGTACTGTGCACACATGCAGGAGTACAAGGATGATGTAAAACTGCCTGTTTGAGGCAGGTGGAGCTCTGGAGCGATTATTTTACACATTTATAATCTAGAGTTTTTTTCTTTATTTTTTTACAAGACATTTGCTTTGCCTTATGCCCTCCTCACATGTCTGCTTTGCAAGTAGAAGGTGGAAGGGCAGCTCTCAATCTGCTGTGTTGTTTGGGGTATCACACTGTCTGGGGAGAGGGCTTAAGTGTAGGGGTTTATTTCTTCTGATAGCACTTCTTTTCCAGGAGAAGTCATGGGGAGTCACAGCAGACATTTGCTTACAGTTCCCCGTGTTTCTGCGATTAAAACTTGGTTTAAGTTTAGAGATGCCTGTTCATTAGGAAAATTACAGACAGTCGCTTGTGAAATACCACACCAGAAGAGACACTTCATAGTTTTTTTTTCCACTGATTATATCCTGCTGACTTTCCTTCAGTCAGTGAGAACAGTCATCTTGATCTCCATTTCCTTTCTGTTTTTAAAACTATGCTTAGAAACATGGTTCGATAACAACATGCTGTGGTAGCAGGAGAGCAGATTGTCTGCAGCGAGCAGTTTTAGCTGCAAAGGCTGAGAGGAGGAATGTGGGGGAGAGATGATCTTTTCTTCTTCTCACCCCACTTCTCTTTCAGCTTTGCCTTTTATTGCTGTTTTTTATTTTCAGTTCAGATGCAATGCAAGAGCTGTCTCTCAAAAAAGGATAATTGTATACCACCTGCAATGTGCAGGGCTTTTACCTCATGCTTGCCTTCAGAAAGCAGACCCCAAATACTGTTGGGAAAACATATGGATGAGAGCAAGATGGTCTCAAGTTGAACCAGGGGAGGTTTGGTTTGGATAGTAGAAGGAACTTCTCTGAAAGGGTTCTCAGAGGAACAGGATACCCAGGGAGGTGATTGAATCGGCATCGCTGACACAGCAAAGTGGTGCTGAGGGACACAGTTTAGTACAGTTAGGTAGTGTTTGGACTTGATCTTGAAGGTCTCTTACAACTGAAACAATTCTTTGTTCTCTTGTCTGAGGAGCTGGGTACAGACTTACTGAATAATCATCTGGCTTTGAAATCAGCTGAACCAAACTGGCTGTCAGACCTTCCCTAGGTGTCCCACAGAAATGAAGGGGTTGTCATTAGAGTCCTTGCACTGTCCTGGCACCACCCACAAACTTCTCAGCCCAGATCCACCAGGATTTTTACAGTATTTCCCGCCTTCAGTGAGGAGTTGCACACTCATGTATTCCTGCCCTCCTTCTGCCCAGTCCAGTCAAGATGTCTCAGTCCACAGGCAGTGATGTCCCTGTAGACTACTCTTTACATAAAAGGAGAAATTACTGGATTCAGCTAGCAAGGAGGCAGGGGAGCACAGACTTACTTCTTACCCTTCTCTTTTGGGTGGTGAGACTGCTTAATGAGAAAATGAGGTTTCTGTGATCATTGGAGGCAGCAGTGAAGGTTACCATTGTGGTTGCAGATGAATGAATGAAGTTTTATTTATTCTCTAGCACCAAACAGAAGATAAAATATGAATGTCTTGTACCTCATCATACCAGCATTTTCATTATCCAAGCTGTGCTTGGGTATGTGATTTGCAGGTTTCACCTGAGGACAGGTTGCCTTTATGGAGTGAGGAAATCAAACATTGGTTCAGGGCAGGTCTTTTAAGATGGAAAGTCATTTGCCTCTCAGTGGCATCTACTGATGTACAAAATGGGATCAGTACAAAAGCTTTGACATTTCAGAGAAATTCACCATCCTCTTAGTTCCAGGTCAGCCAGCACCTTCATTGTCTTGATGGGGCCTCCTCCCTCTATTGATCCTTGCTGTTTCTCTCAGTCCATGTAATGCTGAAGGCCATTATCAAGGCATTTTCTGCAGGTCTTGAAATTGTCATGGGGATTGTTGGCTTATCCAGCTATCTTGCAAAGCAAAAGTCTGTGTTCTGTTCAATTATTGCTAATTCATATATTAAAAAAGGAGGTGTATTTTCTCCAGATAACTTACTTCTTCAGTCCAGTACAATTCCCAATGAGGGTTTTATTCTTTATTCTGGAGTCACCCATCCCTATTCATTTACAGTAATAGAAACGTCCAATGATTTTGGTTGGAGTGGACCATTAAAGGTCACCTAGTGCAACCCCACTGCAATCAGAAGGGACATTTGCGACTAGAGCAGACTGGTCAGAGCCCCAAGTAATCTGACCTGGAATGCTTCCAGGGATGGAGCTTCCACCTCTTCACAGTATAGCAAGGTTGGAAGAGACCTCAAAGATCATCAANCCTCCTCCCTCTATTGATCCTTGCTGTTTCTCTCAGTCCATGTAATGCTGAAGGCCATTATCAAGGCATTTTCTGCAGGTCTTGAAATTGTCATGGGGATTGTTGGCTTATCCAGCTATCTTGCAAAGCAAAAGTCTGTGTTCTGTTCAATTATTGCTAATTCATATATTAAAAAAGGAGGTGTATTTTCTCCAGATAACTTACTTCTTCACATAAGATCTTTTTTTTTTTTTTCTTTTTCCCGATTTTCCTCAACATCTTTGTTTCTTGTCTGCCTGTGCTGATTAACCTGCCCTTGCGTGATGACTTACCCTTCCCTGCGTCTTCAGGACAGAATCATAGAATCATAGAATGGTAAGGTTGGAGGGGACCTCAAGGATCATCTAGTTCCAACTCCCTGCCATAGGCAGGGACACCTCCCACTAGTACAGGTTACTCAAGGCCTCGTCCAACCTGGCCTTGAACACCTCCAGGGAGGGAGCAACCACAACCTCCCTGGGCAACCTGTCCCAGTGCCTCACCACCCTCACTGGAAAGAACTTCCTCCTAACATCCAGTCTAAATCTTCCCTCTGCCAGTTTAAACCCATTGGCCCTTGTCCTGTCATTACAAGACCTTGTAAATAGTCCCTCTCCAGCTTTCCTGTAGGCCCCCTCCAGATACTGGAAGGCTACTCTAAGGTCTCCTCAAAGTCTTCTCTTCTCCAGGCTGCAGAGCCCCAACTCTCTCAGCCTGTCCTCATAGCAGAGCTGCTCCAGCCCTCTGATCATCTTTGTGGCCCTGCTCTGGACCCGCTCCGACAGTTCCATGTCCTTCCTGTGCTGGGGGCTCCAGAACTGTACACAGAATGTCCAGTACAATTCCCAATGAGGGTTTTATTCTTTATTCTGGAGTCACCCATCCCTATTCATTTACAGTAATAGAAACGTCCAATGATTTTGGTTGGAGTGGACCATTAAAGGTCACCTAGTGCAACCCCACTGCAATCAGAAGGGACATTTGCGACTAGAGCAGACTGGTCAGAGCCCCAAGTAATCTGACCTGGAATGCTTCCAGGGATGGAGCTTCCACCTCTTCTCTGGACAACTTGTGCCAGTGTTTCACACCGCCTTCAAAGTAAAAAAAAAAAAAAATCTCTCTCTATTCTAAATCTTCATCTTTCAAACTCAAACCATCACCCCTTGTTCTGTGACAACAGGCCCTGCTAAAACTATCCTTATCTTTCTTCTACTCCCCTTTAAGTACCAAAAGACCACAAGAAGGTCACCCTGGAACCTTCTCTTCTCCATGCTGAACAACCCCAGCTCTCTCAGCCTGGCCTAACAACAGAGAGGTTCCAGCCCTCTGATCATTGTTGTGGCTTCCTCTGGCCCCACTCTAACAGTTTCATGTTGTTCTTGTCTTGATTTCCACAGCCTTTCATCTTTAGCCCACCAAATATGATAAAGTGAACAGCATAGGAAGTCAGAAATCATCTATAGTTCTCTCACTGCGGTTTGCACTGCAGTTCCCATTAATTTAGTCAAAGCAACATGCTAAAATGTTATGATTTCCAGAGCCAGTTTGTCTGGACCTGTCCCTGTTAAATGTGTTAAGTCATTTGGAAAGAAACAAGGTGACCTCCCAGCTTACTCTGTGCTCAAAGCAGCTTCCAAACAAAATCTGTGTTTACCCTAAGTGAAAATTTCTTAACAGAAAGTTAATTTATACAGCAGTGATCATCCAGTAATTACAATTTGTCACAGACTAATATTTACTTTTTTGACTAATTTAAAACCATTCATTATACTCCATACAAATTAAGAACAAAGTGTTATGTTGGTCTTTGAATGCATAATTGCAATTAAAATAGTCTCTTGCAGAAGGAATGTTTGTAGGGTTAATTTGGACCATGGGTTGTTTATTCTTCTGCTTTTTGTGTCTGCAGAATTAAATTATTCTACAGTGGCAGAGAGAAAATGACACATCTATATGGGTTGTAAGACCATGGTTTTAATGGAAGTATTTTTAATCATAGAATCATTAAGGTTGGAAAACACCTTCAAGATACCCAGCCCAACTGTTAACCCAGCATGCCAGGTCACCACTGAACCATGTCCCTCAGCACCACCTCTAGATGTTTTTCAAACACTACCAGGGATGGTGACTCCACCACTTTCCCTGGACAGCCTGTTCCAGGGCTTTACCACTCTTTCATTGAAGAAATTTTTTCTCATATCCAATCTAAACCTGCCTGCCACACCCTGAGGCTGTCCGTCCCCCACCCCTAGTTGTTGCTCTAACCATTTTCACTTGGGAGAATTGACCCCACCTAACTCCAACCTCCTTTCACAGCATCATAGAGAGTGATGTGGTCTGCCCTGAGCCTCCTTTTCTCTAGACTAAGCAATCTCAGTTCCCTCAGCTCCTCCTCACCAGACCTGTTCTCCAGACCCTTCACCAGCTTTGTTGTCCTTCTCTGGACACTCTCAAGCACCTCATTGTCTTTCCTATAGTGAGGGGCCCAAAACTGAACCCAGGTATTCGAGGCATGGCCTCACCACTACAGAAGAACAATCACTTCCCTGGTTCTGCTAGCCACACTGTTGCTGATTCAGGCCAGGATGATGTTGGCCTTCTTAGCCACCTGGGCCCACACTGTCTCATCTTCAGCTGTCTGTTGGCCAACACCCCCACGTCCTTTTCCACTGAGCAGCTTTTCCAGTCACTCCGATGAGAGTGCACAACAGGGGCTTGTAGCAGGTCTTGTTGACTAACGCACCGCATTGTGTTTGCTCATCCAGTGAGAGGCTCTCAACATCTTTTTTTTTTGGCTCCAGTTGTGAGCAAGCAACATCTCTTAAGCAAATTAAGTAATTTCTGATGAAAATGTCAATGCTTGAAGGTTGAGAGTCAAAGGAGGTCCCTGCAGAAGTCTGCATTTCTCCCTTCTAAGTGACATTTGGTTCTTTAACATTTAATGATGCCTCGGGATGATTAAAAATACTGTAATTTTGTCATGAATTACGAATTTGAGTGAATGTAGCATAAATGAAGGTGTTCCTGGTTATAGAAACAGAATCTGAGTGGTGTCATCATCTAATACTCTCTCATGTATTGAACTAAATCAGTTTGTGAGGCTCATCTGCACCTTTTCATGCTGTGAACTATAGGAAGTGTCTAATTCTGAAGTATGCATCAAGTGAGAATTCTGCAATATAGCAGATTAAATATTAAATATAGCTTTAAAAAGATAATAAACTGCTTTTCACCGTTTTCCCAAATAAAATTTAAATTGCTAAACCTAAATAGCAAGAGGAGGAGGCTCTTCTTTCCAAGAAAAGATAGAGAATAATGAAAAAAAGGGGGAAAAAGAAAGAAAAATGTTTTTATTTATTTTTAGGACAAAAAAGTTTATTTTTGCAAGAATTTATTAAACACTTCTTGTATGTTTTTGGTTGAAATGTTGTTTCCTACTGAAAAGCTGGAAGAATTGAGGCAAGCTAAAATGTCACTCACATTCAATTTTTAGCACCACCTAATTCTTCAGCTTCAGTCTCAAATCTCTTTGACCTAATGATGAAAGCCAGACCCTTTTTGTGGACTTTGTTTAGGCACTGTAATCCCAAATCTTTTGGTTGAAAGCACTATAAATTATCATAGAATCATAGAATGGTAAGGTTGGAAGGGACCTCAAGGATCATCCAGTTCCAGCCCCCTGCCGTAGGCAGGGACACCTCCCACTAGTACAGCTCACTCAAGGCCTCATCCAATCTGGCCTTGAACACCTCCAGGGAGGGAGCATCCACAATCTCCCTGGGCAACCTGTTCCAGTGCCTCACCCCCCTCACTGTAAAGATCTTCCTCTTAACATCCAGTTTCAATCTCCCCTCTGCCAGTGCTAACCCATTGCCCCTTGTCCTGATTATTGTGTCATAGTGGCTATTTCTAAGGAGTTTTTGGTTCTTGATTTTCAGTGATCACAGTTGAGGCATTGCTGATGTTAAAAGCTGAAATTACACAAAATCTGATCAAGCTGCTTATGTCATTCTGCTTTTAATTTGTTACAATATGGAAAAATTCCAGGAAACTGGGGGGAGTTTACCTTTTATAAACTTTTGCCAACTCTTCTGATTGTTCACTATTGGCCTGCATAGCTTCTTGGTGCTGCCAGACTTTCCATAATGTCTGCTGAAGATGGACGTGGAACTGCTGGCAAGTCTTAGCTGTGTGAGCATCGATATCCTTTCTAAAAGCAGCATTTCCCTGCTCTTCATGAATCACTGACATGCCAGCATCTCTCTCACCATCAAAAGGCTCCAATTGCTAGTCTCTGTATCCCACTCCAATCACTCCTCGCTTAAATGATGTTGGAGCAGCAACTTCATTACTGGGAGTCAGGAAAATCCAGCTGCTTCCATACGAGCTTTCATTCTCACAGGATTTATCTGTCTTGATAGTCTCAGCCCATCCTGCACTCAGCAGCTGCAATGGCTGCAACTACTGAATGTTCAGTGACACTGCCATGGGCCTGAAGTCAGTGCCATCCAATCTCTTGCAAAACCTCAGGGTGAGCAAAGGATGAAGCAGCTTGAGCTTTGGCTTACTGTGAATCCATAATACTTGGGAATAGACTTGGGAGTTTTTAAAACATCAATCAGTTACTTGTACAAACCCAGACAAATACAAAAGGGTGTCAAGGCAAAAAAATACGTCTCTTGATATTCATCTGTTCTTGGAAATGTTTTTGTGTTTATTACTAAAGAATAAGGAAGCAAAGACACTTAGAGTACGTAATGGAGTACATCTTCCTCAAGCTATTGCTGAAATGGTGCAAACTAAGTAGTTTCTTAAATAGCTTTTAGATGAAAATTCTGCATCAAACAAAAGTGTGCATATAATAACCTTTCATAACTTGCCTTGGGATGGGGAGGTGTGAAAGACTTCTGTTCTTCTAGAAACCTCTTAGTTGACAGGTCACTAAAGAGCATGTGACTCAGGTTTGGTTTTTTCAGTGCTATAAATAGTGAGTTTGCTCTTTGGTGTTCATCCTTTACATCAGGTCAACAAACCGCTCACTGCTGTGCATGAAGACTTGAAAAAGTTGTCTCCTTGCTTTCGGAGAATGACATGGCAGTTTGGTTTGGAAGGGACCTTAAAGATCATCTAGCCCAACCCCCTGCTGTGAGTGGAGACACCTTCCCCTATACCATGTTGCTCAAAGCCTTATCCAGCCTGACATCATCCTTCCAACTGTGGTCAACTTATGCTCAACTTTTTCCTTCTAGTGATTGTAGTAGTGTTTTTTTTTCCCTAAAACTTCCACCCTCTAACACCAAATCAATGTATAGATTCATAGAATGGTTTAGGTTGGAAGGGACCTTAAAGATCATCTAGTCCCAACCTTCTGCCATGAGTGGAGACACCTTCCCCTATACCAGGTTGCTCAAAGCCTTATCCAGCCTGACATCANGGAAGGTTATAGAATTAAAAGAGAGTGATGATGCGGGAGGGAACGTGGGGGGGGGGGGGGGGGGGGGGGGGCGGGAAGCTTGACTCACTCACTGGTGGAGAACTTCCTGGATTAGAAACTTGGATTGCTACAGGAATGAGTAAAGTTAAAAACCTTGAAGTCCTTAAAGGCTCTTATGGTTTACCACAGATAAAACTGACCCTGTTGCATAACCATAGAATCACAGAAACATCCAGGTTGGAAAAGCCCCTCAGTATCACCAAGTCTAGCCTATAACCCTACTCTACAAGATTCACCTTAATCCATATCCCTAAGCACTCCATCCAAATGACCCTTTAACGCATCCAGGGTCGGTGACTCAACCACTTCCCTGGGCAGCTCACTCCAGTGCCTGACTACTCTCGCCGTGAAAAACTTTTTCCTAATATCTAATCTAAACCTACCCAATCTCAGCTTGAGGCCATCCCCTCTTGTTCTGTCTCCATGAATGTCTTGGTGATAAACTGTGGGGAAGGTGGGAAGCTCATGGCCTTCCTGCTGGGATCTGGGCTTTAGGCACCGAGTTTGGAGGCATGGGGCTCTGGGTATTGTCCAAGGGGCTCAGTCGTCAGGAAATTCAGCTTGTACCAATCTGGTAACCTTTCAGTGGCAAAGTAATGTGATTTTTCATACATAGTCATAGAATCATGGAACCACAGAATGCTTTGGGTTGGAAGGAACCTTTAAAGGTCATCTAGTCCAACACCCCTGCAGTCAGCAGGGACATCAGCAACTGGAGCAGGTTGCTCAGAGCCCTGAACAACCTGACCTTGGATATTTCTAGGGATGGAGCATCTGGCACCTCTCAGGGCAACTTGGGGACTGTTAATATTCTGCTGTATTGATTAGGAGAGCTTTAGATGTTGTTCTATACCCAACCATTGGTTAAAAAATCATTAGCATGAACATTTTGTTTGGATGGGGGTATTTTTAGGGTGGGAAAACTTCCTAGCATTAGGGCTATCTGGATTTTTTTTTCCCCACTCAGTTTCTAGTGCCCATACAAGCCCATAAAATAATTACAGCCTACTGAGAGAGAAGCTGCTGGCTTTCAGTGCCATTGGCATTACAAATTATCTTCCTAGAGATAGCCAAAATGTGTAATTCAGGCCAGAGTAGGACGTAAAAGGAGCATAAATGGTGCATAAATGTTATGTGGGCCTTTTGCCCAACTATACTTTGACCCAGGGCAGGAAAATCGGTCCAGCAACACTGATTTTTGTGAACTGCCTGCCTGCCTGTCTTGTCCTTCTGATGTTCAGAAATACACTCCCAGTCCTGTGTCTGAATTCCCTGCATCGTACCATCTGCACCAGGGCATCTATGGTCCTCAATTTGCTGACAGGAACTTCTCCAAATTTGGATGATTTCCAGATTTAAAGTGCTGCTTTTTGGACAAATAAAATAGAATCATAGAATCATGGAATCATTTAGGTTGGGAGAGATCTTTAAAGATCATCAAATCCAACCATTAACCCAACACTACCAGATCCACCACTAAACTATGTCCCTCAGCACCACATCTACACAGCTTTGAAACCCCAACCTTCAACCTGAGACCACCATGGCCATTAAACCATCTCCCAGAGTGCCACGTCCACACATCTCTTGAACACTTCTGGGGATGCGGACTTCACCACTTACCTGGACAGCCTGTTCCATGGCTTGACAACCATTTTGGAGGAAGAAGTTATTTCTAGTATCCAACCTAAACTTCCCCTGGTGCAACTTGAGATTGTTTCCCCTTGTCCTATCGACTGTTACTTGGGAGAACAGACCAAGAAATACTATTTGGGACACACTGATTGTTGTATCCACATTAAAGCAAACTTTTAGATGGCTCTGCCTTAGCATAGGTGAAGTTTTAGCAAAGAGCAGTTTAAGTTATTATGCCAACTCAGTTGTTGGAAATCGTAGAATGGTTTGGATTGGAAGGGACCTTAAAGATGATCTAGTTCCAAGCCTCTGCCATGGCAGACACTTCCTACTAGAACAGGTTGCTCAAGGTCTTGTGCAACCTGACTTGGAACACTTTCTAGATTTGGAGCCTACACAGCTTTTCTGGGTAACCTGTTTCACTGTCTCACCACCCTCATAGGGAAGAATTTATTCATAATGTCTAATCTAAGTCTAGTTTCTTCTAGTTTGATGCTATTACCCTGCATCCTGTCACTCCATGACTTTGCAAAAAGTCCCTCTCCAGCTCTATAACTCCCTTCAAATGCTGGAAGGCTCCTCTAAGGTCTCCCTGGAGCCTTCTCCAGAAGATAATAAAATGTATTTTAGTCATTTTAGAACATGGCTTCCCAGCTACTACTTGCATTTGAAAAGCTAGATAGTTTCCTGTTGTTTTAAAAACACTCTGTCCCTATTTCACATTTTAGTAGCTCAAAGAGCTTTCTCAGGATTAACAGAGAGACTGAAATTCAAGTATTGCCTACAAGAGATTGCAGAGAATCAGATTTCATTTGGGAGGATCCAGTTGGAAGACTTTGGAAGCCAGAGTATTCCATATAGCTGTACAGAAATGCTCAGCCTTTCCTAGAGAATGGATGTACTTTAGGGATGCTTCCAAGCTTTAATATCCTTCATCTATGGGAAGTGGGAATTGTATCAAATGTGTTCCTATGTCCTCCAGAGCTGCTTTCTGTAGATTACCTGTGTTTGATAATCAGGAAATGGAGCTTAAAATACTTTGGTCTGAGTGTCTGGAGAAATTGTTAACAAAATCTGCCAAATATGAAATTTGCATAATTTGTGGTTTGTAGATCTGAGGTGCGTGAAGAAGGTCAAGGGAGATTCTCCTCCCTCTCTACTCTTCCCTAGTGATGCCACGTGGAGTATTGTATCCAGGTCTGAGTTCCCTAGTTGAAGAGAGACAAGGAACTACTGGAGAGAGTCCAGAAGAGGCTATCAAGATGCTGAGGGTGCTGAAACACCTCTGTAAGGGGGAAAGGCTGAGAGACCTGGGTCTGTTTAGCCTGGAGAAGAGCATACTGGGAGGGTATCTTCTCAATGTGCAGCAAGAGCTAAAGGGCTGGGGGCAAGTGGATGGGACAAGACTCTTGTCAGTGGTACCCAGCAACAGGACAAGGGGCAATTGCCACAAGCTGGAACCCAGGAGGTTCCATCTGAGGATGAGGAAAAAACTCTTTGGTATGAGGGTGCTGGTGCCCTGGATCAGGCTGCCCAGAGAGGTTGTGGAGTCTCCTTCTCTGGAGAGATTCCAAACTCACTTGGGCATTATGATCCTGGGCAGCCTGATGGGGTTGGATTAGATGATCTCCTGAGGTTGGTTCCAACTCCTACCATGCTAGGATTCTGGGAAGTAGAAGACACATCTGCCTGTGTGTCAGTGTCAGTGACAGATCTATATCCAGAGGTACATTTCACAATTTAGTTAATACCAAGATTCCTTTAGGAAAATCTTTGTCCCATTGACACACTTGGCCCTTAATTTATTTTCTTTACAACCCAAATTACGCTTGTCTCTGAGGCTTTGACTTTCCCAGGCAGAAACTTAATTACCAGCTGTAAAATCCCAAGGAGAATTGGTATGGGATCCTCCCTAGCCTTGCACACATCTGATGGCTGCTAGTTGCAGCCACCTCACGCAAGAGGACCTTGTTTCTATGTGGGAGATACCTGCTTAAAGGATGCAAATTGATCTGTCTGTGGTGTTGAGGATGTCCCTCTGGTGCCCTGCAGTGCTGCTGGTGTGTGCCTGGCTTGTTAAAAAGAGAACCAAAGCAGGTTTGATTGCTCAGTTGCATTGTGGTTTGTGATAAGACAGTTTGGTTTTATCTGCAGCACTGTTTTACTCTCTTAAATTGGAGAAAACACATCCTTAGTAAGGATCAAATGAGTGCTGAAGGCAGTTGGAGATAATCAGTGTTTCTGGACTTTCCCAAATTAAGGAATGTACTAGAACAGGAAAAAAAGGAAGAAAAAAAAACCCAGCACACAACCCACATTATAAATATTATACTGTTCTTACCTACCTGAAAAGCCTTATTTTTGTACTGTGTCATCCTTGTGTGATTTCTTGTGTGCAGGAAACATAAACTCTTTCTATAGGAGCCAGAAAAACAACGTAATAATGACAGCAGGAGGGGCATCAAGCTGAAAAGATTTCTGTTACTGGCAGCTACTGAAGCATCATATTGAAGCCTTTATTCCAGTCCTGTCTTATTGCTACAAACTCTATCAGACAGGAGCCTGAAAGAGAAATTAAAAGAACAGCAAACCACTGATCTTGTCCAGAGGTTAATAGCTGGGTTAGGTGAGCAATAGCCTGTACAGGAGACGACTGCAGTTCCTGTCTCGCTTCACTCTCTCCCGCATACACCCTGCTGCCTTCTTAAAGAGTTTTGTGTCACTTTAATATCTGAGAGCCACATTGTGGATCAAACATGGGCTTACCTAAAGCTCCAATAACATTTTTTTTTTTTGACTCTACCAGCATCAGTGATCCCTTCACAAAGATGCCAGGTGCATGAGCATCCATAGAACAGTGAAGCAGAGCAGCTGCTGTGGTTTATCATTCTCATCTATTACAAGAAGTCTCATTTTAACCTTTTCCCTTCTTTTCTGTGCTTGAGTTAGGTGGATCCAAGTTTTTTTGGAAGTTCATCTCTTCTGGATGCTGTCTCTGTGATTATTGGTAGTTATACAGTAGAAGTAATTTGTGGAGTTGGGTGATGGTTGGACTCAGTGATCTTAAAAGTCTTTTCCAAACAAGATGATTTATGTTCTGTAGAATTGTAAAATCATAAAATTGTTTGGTTTGGAAAAGACAATGAAGAACATTGAGTGCAGCCATCAACCTAAGACCATTGTGGCCATCAATCCATGTCCCCAGGTTTCTTGAATACCTCCAGGAATGGTAAGTCCACCACCTCCCCAAGCAGCCTGTTCCAATGCCTGACCACTCTTGCAGGAAAGAAATTTTTTCCTAATCACCTCTCCTAAACCTCCCCTAGCACAATTTCAGGCTATTTCCTTTTCTTCTCTCACCTGATACTAGGGAGAAGAGACCAACCCCCACCTCACTCCAACTTACTTTCAGAGAGTTGTAGAGAGCAATAAGGTCTTCCCTGATCCTCCTCCAGAGTAAACAACGCCAAGTGCAGAATCCTATGATTCTCTTGAATTCTTTTCAGTGGCCATGGAAACTTGCTGCCATTAGGCATTACAATGAACTTTACATTTTGGATGATGGACAAAGACAAGAGACCTCTCCAGCAAATTGAGTTGCTGAGCACAGCTGATTTGTGACTCCAGCAGCATTGGAGAGGTGTTACACTAACCTTTGGACACTTTCTTCACCTGCAGATTACTTTCTTTTTCTTTGTTAGCATTCTGTGATGGATTTTGATACAGTAATTAAATACCCATAGGAAAAAATGGAGATTCTTTTTCAAGCAACATTGTGACGTTTGTTTAGCCAGTTGCAATTGTCTTAACGATTGATTGCTGGATTGATGAAAATGCCAAAGCATTTGAGGTGTAGGGAATCGATTCTATTGATTTATCCATAATTACCTAAAGTGGACTTCATCTGTATTCACGTCTAGATATCCATGGAGATGGGCAATTTAGAGAGGACTCTGCTGTCAGCAGAAAATGAGGGAGGTTCCCATGCTGCCAAACTGTGAGATGCTGTCAAATATTTGAAAAGTTTTGGCCAAATTCAGTTAGAACTTTAACATTTTGCAGGAAAATTTACCTGTGATGGCCTTTCCAAACACTTCCCATTAATTACTTGTCTCTTTTTGCCTATGTCTCTTTCCAGACTGAATGCTGCTTTTAAAAGCAATGTGGCAGGAAAAAGCATGTTCTGCTTTATTGATTCTTACTACTGCAGAAAGTAACTGCATTTCCATCTCGGGTCAAGTCAAGATAAGAACTAGGATGGTGTCTTTCAAGACTTCACTCTTGTCTCAGTGTCCTGTAGGTGTCTTGCATGGAGTGGGAGTGTGAGGAATGCCATTTTCACAGAATCACGAATTGCCGAGTTGGAAGGGACTTGCGATGGTTTGGGAGTTCCCCACCCCCCCACACTTTATAAAAGCACCCAGACTAGACTCAGTCGGCTGGAAGTTAAGGACTGGAGCTCTGTTTACAGCTTAGCACAATGTACAAGCAGATATATACACCAATAGACATGAATATTTACAGAAACATACAAGTTAAAGGTAATACAGAAACACAACACTCCTCCCAGAAATCAGAGTCCCCAGGAGGGGCTCCCAACCACCCTTCCACCTTCTCCCCACCCCTATACCTTACCCCAGGGTCTGCCTTACATGCAAGGTGTGTTTGGAGGATCAGCCAGGGGGGTTAGAAGGAAAGTGGTTAGTTGGGTTACTCAGCAGAGAGGAGAGAAGCTCCCAGACGGACAGAGACAAGACTCTGTGTGAGAGTGTGTCTTATCTATATTTGTGTTCTTACCCATCTCAGCAAGCCTATGAGTGAAGTAGACATCACCACTGTTTTCTCTTCACAGCCTATAATATAATTTTCTCTATTAAAATATTCCAATTAAACTCAAACCAGCACAGGACTGCAAGGATCACCTGGTCCAAACTTCCTAGGTGATAGTGTAGTTTAAATGAAATGGCCCAGCACCCTGTGAAGCTGAGTCTTCCATCTAGTGTAGGGGAATCCACTACTTCCCTTGGCAGATGATTCTAATATCGAACTGTTCTCATTGTGAAGCATTTTCTTCTGGATTCCAATGGGAATTTCCCCAGGAATACTTTGTACCTATTACCTCTTGTCTTTTCTGTGTGACTCCTTGTAAAAAGGGAGTCTCCATCCTCTTGGTAGCCACCCTTTATGTACTGCTATATGGTAATAAAGTCTCCCCCAAGCCTTCTCTTCTCAAGACTGAACAAACCCAGTTCTCTCAGCCTTTCCTCATATTTTCCTTCTCAGTTTGGAAGGGCAGAACTCGATTCAGCCTCTCTTTGCACCCACAGCAGCTGCTGGCCTGTGAAAGCATGAGGCTACCAGGAGAGCTGAGTGTTGAGAGATCCACCAGCCCTGGCAAGCAGACTCTGATCACCTGAGAGTGCACAAAACTGTCCTCTGTGGTTGCAGGTTTGCTCGGAAGGGATGTTCTTTAGGCAGTAAACTCGTGGAGGGCAAGGTGATGATATCTGGACTGTAGCAAAGACTTTTTTGTTTCATTGAACAGTGCATTATAATGAAAACTGCTCCTTTAATAGTCAGTCTGATTGTGGAGATTTCTTCCAGCAGCTCTGCAACAAATTACAGTTGTTGGAATTAGAAGATCTATTGCAAGTTTTGTCCAAGTACTGCAAAAGGAGCAGTCTCTTTGAAGTCAGTCATCCTCCTTTAGAATATTAACTTTTGGGGCAGAGGAGCACTAATGCTGTATGCTTGCATTAGATGCTGCTTCCCCAGTATTGAAGTCTTAGCTAAAACCTCCTAAATTAAATTGTCTTCTGATATTTCCATTAGAAAACACCATTGCCAAGTTTTATTGCTTGGTCATAAAATTCTCTTGGTGGCGAAATTCAGTACATAAGGTTATATCCATGGCTGGAGTTAACATCTTAGATAAAATTTCAGGAGACAAAGTTTACTGGTGTTTTTGAAAAAAACAAAACAAACCAAAAAAACTCTATAGAACTCTCAAGCCTCTTCTCCATGCTCTCTGAAAGTCATCAACAAACCACAGCCTAGACTTCAGACAACTAGCTGAAAAGGAAGAGGGTGAGGGCAACTAGACCCTGCCACAGGTTGTTCAAGAAGACTGCCCAGGAGAGTCTCCATCCTTGGGAGATACTCAACACAGCTGGACACAGCCCTTAGCAGCCTGCTGCAGTTTCATCAGAGACCTCCAGAAACACATCCCAACCTCAACATCTCTGTGCTGTTCTGACTTTGTGCCAAGTCCATTAAACAGACAACGATGCTTCAGGTGGTGCTTGGAGAAAAGGAGGCTTAGGGGGGACCTCCTGTCTCTGTACAACTCCCTGAAAGAAGGTCATAGCAAAGTATGGATCAGTCTGTTTTCCAAGTAATAAGTGATAGAACAAGATGAAATGGCCTCAAGTCACACCAGGGGAGGTTTAGGTTGATATTAGGAAACATTTCTTCCCCAAAAGGGTTGACAGACATTGGAACAGGCTGTCCAGGGTAGTGGTAGAGTCCCTATCCCTGGAGAGTTTTAAAAGCTGTGTAGATATGGTGCTGAGAGATATGGTTTAGTAGTGAACTTGGCAGTACTGAGTTAAGGGTTGGACTTGATGTTCTGAAAGGTCTCTTCCAAGCAAAATGTTTCTATGATTCTATGACTAAGTGTTGTACTTATGCTAGCAATGCTATTCTTTCTGAGAAGTCCCATTAATTTTAGCAAAGGTCTGAAGCAGACTTTGTATCTTTGTGAATCCATCCAGTTGCTGGACAGGTAAATATGTCTGCAAGGACATGGGAATGGGGTGTAAATTCAAAGCATTTTTGGTACTTTTTGTTTCTGCGAATATTTATCATTTGATTATCCTCTGCTGGAACACTCTTACCTGTCTGCTCCAACAGGGTTGCTGTTAGGACAAGAGGAAATGGCCTCAAGTCATGTCAGGAGGAGTTTAGGTTGACTGTTAGAAGAAACTTATTCACTGAAAGAATTCTCACACACTGGAACAGAGTTCCCAGGGATGTGGTTGAATCCCCATCCCTGGAGGTGTTTAAAAGAGGCAAAGATACGGTGCTGAGGGATGTAGTTTGCTGCCTACCTTGGTAGAGTTAGGTAATGCCTGGATTCAGTGATCTTAAAGGTCTTTCCAACCAAAGGCATTCTATGGTTCTACTCTTCCAATTCTATTATAAGGTAGGAGGTAGCTGTGCTGCAAAGGGGGTTTGGGAGGTAGCACATAGGGCCTATTGGTAGTCAGACCACAATGCTGTCCTTCAGAATTTCCTACCTTGCTGTTATTTTTCATTCATCTGTCCCCATTGTTTTAGAGGGCACACAGCAGAGAATATAAATGTGGAAAGAGGTGTCAGTGATTACAGATAATATGCTAACATCATTGGTGAAATATTTATTAGAAAATAGGTTAATAAAGTGACATGGTGCACCTGTACCAGTGGGCAAGAGGATTATGCTAATGTCAGTGTTTAGTAGCAGGTCTTTGTTGAGATTACTCTGTGCTATTATCAGTGTCAGCCCATGAATTTTAATTCCACAGAAAGCAAATGATCAAGGTTTTTATTTCTTGAGTTATATTAAGTTTTGGCTACTCTTTAGCATGAGGACGTAACAAAAAAAATAAGAGGTAAACTGGACAAAGAAGTATCTTGTTGGGCAGTTGTTGAGTGTGGAGGTGTGGAGACAAGCGAACAGTACTAACATGACCAGAAAAGAGAGAATTCAAGGGAGAAAAATTGGAGAGAAATGCAAGGAGAACAGCAGGTAGCTTCGTGCTCACTTGTAGCATGAGAAAAACTTCTTTACTGTGAGGGTCCTGAAGTACTGGAATGGGCTACCCAGAGAGGTTGTGGAGTCTCTTTTTCTGCAAACTTTCAAAACCCTCTTGGATGCAATCCTGTGTGACCCTGCTTTAGCAGAGAGGTTGAACTAGATGATCTCCAGAGATCTCTTCCAACCCCCACCATTCTGTGATTCTATGATGATTTGGACTTTCATTTGACTTGTGTAAAATATATATGTAAGGTTGCTATAAATCCTCTGTGTCCCAGAGTTTAAGTAGTTGCACAGTCCCCATACTTCATGCAATGCCAATGGAGAGGGTTGGTTGTAGGGATGGATTAAAATGCAAGTTTTGATTTATATGTAAGCTAAAAGTTGATTAAGCCTCCACTGTGCTCTGCAGCACAGAGGCTGAGAAGGAGAGTGAAGGCATTTGAAGTGATGGCTGTTTAAAAGGCGGCTTTGCTATTCATGCTTTAGCGAGCATTTGCTTAGGGTTGGGTTTTGCATTGGGATTTCAAGGTCTAGGTCTGTTGTTTCCTATGCAGCCTGACAAGATGAGAGTAGTCTGTCTCATATATGCACAGTAAATTTGTCTCCCAGAGAGGCAAAAGCTCAAGCATGAAGAGCATGATGATGTGCAGGAAGGCTGATCAGCTGGAATAAAGCATTCATTATCCTTCCATCCAAATTAACTAAAATGACATCATAACCTTTTATAACCCCACTCCAAATTCCCTCTCTTTTATTGAATTATCAGGTAAGCCTAAATTATTTTAAGATGTAGCTATGTATTCTTGTTTAGATAATTATTCTGTCACGAGGGAAGTAATTTGTTCATTCTTTTGGTTCTTCTTTATTTTGGTGTTCACTTCAGGAAAAATACTCGGAACTACATTTGGAGCTTGGGTTGTTTCGTGTTTTCCTGTCAGAAGTATTTTGCATAACTACTTGCAGAGTAAACCCAGCTCTCTGCATACTAAAGCTAACTAAATAATACACAAAATGGAATATTCTATAAGAACGTTTCAGCTTTAGGAAGTATCTGTTTCTTGAGATCTGCTCTGGCAAGGCCGTTGGGACTAGATGATCGTAGAATTGTTTTGGCTGGAATAGACCTTTGAGATCATTGAGCCCAACTGTCAACCCAAGATTACCATGGCCATTAAATCAGGTGCTATGTCCACCCCTCCAGGGATGGTGACTCCACCACATCCCTGGGCAGCCTGTTCCAATGCCTGACCACTCTTTCAGTGAAAAAAAAATTCCTAATATCCAACCTAAACCTCCCCTGGCCGTTTTGTCGCATTCTGTTACTCGATAATAGGAAGAAGAGACCAATGCCCATCTCACTGCAACCTTCTTTCAAATAGTTGTTGAGCACAATGAGGTCTTCCCTCAGCCTCCTTTTCCCTTCCAGCCCTCTCAGCTTCGTCTTCCCTTCCAACCTATATTATTCTGTGATTATTTCTCCAGAAGAATCTTCTTGCAGAGGCAATTTAATGTCTGTGAGCATGTTACCTGATGAGAGGGGTGTGTTGCAGCATCATCTGGCTCGCAGCTTTCTTTGGCTTTTTAGCTTTTGCAAATATTTTCCCACAATGTGAGAAGCTGAAGGACAGAAAATGGAGCACGGAATACTTTTGAACATGACTGAACAAGCAAATCAGAGAACTCAACTAATGAGAGAGAGGGGAAGTAGAAAAACTGTACCTGAGAAAGGGGGAAAAAAAAGTTGTTTGGCACAGTGACTGCTGTTGCACTTATAAATTGAATCCTCTTGTCCCTTCTTCATTTATTATTGCCAGTTGAAGCCTAGACTTGATATATTTGAACAGCCTCCTGAATTCAGTCAAGTCGTTTGCAGGGAAAAAAGGGCCTCTCTGCAAAGGTAAATTCCAGAAGTGAACCATTAGTTTGTGCAGTCCTTGGTGGAGCGATCTCCAAGCATGTATCCACAAACCAATTAACCACCCATAGGCACGTTGGAAGTGATTAGTACTCAGTAACAGGAAAAACTAACGGTTGTAACTGAAGTTAGTTCATGGCTTGAATCAACAGCAAGTTAATTGATTTATTGACTCTTGGTTGAAAGCCATAAATGGGGAGAAATTACTGAAGAAATTAGTACTAATCTGTCCTTTTGCCCAGGGCAGGACGAGGTCAGTGCTACCCAACCACATCACAGATGTCTGCTGAACCTGTTTGGTTTTGTTTGTTTGGTGTTTTATTTTTTTTGTTTGGTGTTGCTTTGGTGTTTCTATTGAGATTTTCTTTCAGCTGCCCATCCTTAGCATCACAGAAGTATTTCCTAATGTCTAATCTATGCCATAGGTTTCTGTATCCCCTGTTCTCTTGCTTCTCACATCTGAGCACTTTACCATATTTTTGTGTAATTCTCAAATCATGGGGACTTCAACTGAACAAATTTCCAGCCAAGGCCTTGCCAAGTCCAAGTAGATAAGAAGAAATAATGGGTGCTTCACAGCAGGCCCTTTTCCTAATACAACTCTGCAACGTGGTGGCATGTTGAGTCTCAGCTGGTTTACTGCCCATTATTTGACTGCAACATTTCACAGAACGGTTTGGGGTGGAATGGACCTCGAAGATCATCTAGTTCCAATGCCAGCAGCCTTCCACTGTGTGTGTGTGCAGTTCATTATTCTTCCTGGCTTATGAACGGCTGGAGGTGTCTTACCAGGAACCACATAAACGGGCATGAAATGCCAAGAAATCCTGATGATGGTGTCAGACAACACTGCTATCTAAACACAGAATGAGAGGACAATCCCTAGCTCCCTAACTGCAACAGAAGAGACTACAGAAAACTGGTGATGTGTTTTAGAGTCATCCCCAGGAGCTCAGCACACAGAGAATCATGAATAGTTTGGGTTGGAAGGGAGGTTTAATCATCACCTTGTCCAAGCCCTATGCAGTCAGCACAGACACCTGCAACTAGAGCAAGTCGCTGAGAGTCCCAAACAACCCGACCTGGATGGTTCCAGACATGGAACATCTACCACCTCTCTGGGAAACCTGGGCCAATGTTTCAACATGTTGTTTGTAAAAACTTTCTTCATTCTCTCTTGTCTAAATCTCCCTCTTTTAATTTAAAACCGTCACCCTTTGTGCTGTCACAACAGGCCCTGCTAAAATGTCTATCCCTGTCTTATTGGCCCCCTTAAAACTGGAAGGCCAAAATAAGGCGTCCCCAGAGCCTTCTCTTCTCATAAACCTCATCTGTCCAGGATGTTAATTTTATTATTGGCTAGGTACTTATGCCCTTTAGCCATGGTCATTCTTCCTTCCACATATCCTGAAGTGACTTCTTTCTGTAATCATACTCCTTCTATTCCACTCACATCATCAGAAATGTTAATTTCCTCCTTTTAATTTGGTTGATAAAGTCTTTTGTCTAACAAATCTTTTCCAGCATGAGATTTTCTTGCTCTGTGTGACATTCTCAATATGGCTATGAAGGATGTTGAGATGGCTTCCAGACTCCAAACATCTCTCTTTTTCCATGGTGTGACTTTTGGGGCTCTTCCTGCCACTGATAATTATATTATTTTTGTTAATCAAAACTGAACTTCAATGAAAACCACTTCTTTTTTTTTCATGCATGTGTGACTGGAAGCTAGTCTGTATTATTGATTACAGCAAGAGAGGTTATACCTCTGTGGGTCGATGTTCTCAGAGGAGATAGTTCTGATTACTTGTTTGTTGACCCAGCGATGTCCAGGTCCCCCTTTCATCCTCAGGTGTGTTAGCAGCAGCCAGTTTGCTCCTCAGTACAGAAGTGATGCATTTGGGTTAATTCTGCCTATGCTGAAGAGCCACGTTTCCCGATGTTTTTTTCAGTTTCTCTAACTTGGACAATAGAGTTACTGAAAATTGTCAGTAGCTGCTTTGGAGGAGGAAGACAATTAAACTAACACCTGGAACAATCCATAAAATTTTTCTGTTTCCTCCTTTGAATTTTATTTGGGCATAAACCTGAACCAATTTTACATTCATGAGCTGGAGCAAACTTCATAGGTGATAGCATACCATTTGGTGGATTATAGCCAAGTATTCATCAAGATGTACTTTTTTTTTTCCCCCTATC
Organism: Ramphastos sulfuratus; assembly: GCA_013399055.1. Classification (NCBI taxonomy): domain Eukaryota; kingdom Metazoa; phylum Chordata; class Aves; order Piciformes; family Ramphastidae; genus Ramphastos; species Ramphastos sulfuratus. Next base: position 89,255 of record WBNM01010428.1, on the reverse strand, counting down.
CAAATGATCTCTTCAGGGTAACAATCTTTCTGTCTGATTAACCATATGACTGAGTGTTGTGTCAGAATGGTGGAGTAATACCAACCATACTAGCTTAGTCTTCTCCTGCAGCCCTGTGTCCACTGTTATCTCCTCAGATTCTTTTTGCAGATCTTTCCCAGGTGGGGTTTGAATACTCTGGGTGAAAATACTGACCTTTTTTCTCAGCTGACACCTCTCCTCACTTTTGTGTGGGTAGGTAAGAGGTTACAACGTGGTCTGGAGTACGTGGATTGGTAGTCAATGATCTCAGCCTGATAGAAACAATATATTTATCTAATTCCAGCCTTTCCTTTCTGCTCCATAAAAATAAATCTTTACACAAAGTTCAAGGAGCAGTATGATGATGAAATCCCTCTACTCTTGTTGTCTCAGTATGCTCTTAGATTGGATATTAGGAAAAATGTCTTTACTGAAAAAGTGATCAGGCATTGGAACAGGCTGCTCAGGCAGGTGATGGAGTCACCATCACTGGAGGTGTACAAACAATGCATAGACATGGGATCTGAGACATGTTTTAGTGGGAATGGTGGTGTTGGGTTGATGATTGAACTTGATCTTAGAGGTCTTTTCTGACCTGAACAATTTAATGATTCTATGCAACTTGCTAATTCCCTTTGCCAGTAGTATATATTCATAAAATTAACTTCACATAAAAATCATCATAATTTAGCAATTTTATTTTAGCATTAGAGGTACTAGGGGGTGCTAGAAAGCTTTGTGAGAATAAGCATGGCAAAGGACTTAAAAGGTGCCTATAAAAAAAGATGGAGAAGGACTTTTTAGCAGTGCCTGTTGTGACAAGGTAAGGGATGATGACTTCAACCCAAAAGAGGGAGACCTAGACTACAGAGACACAAAAAACCTTTTTATGCTGAGGGTGATGAGATCCTGGCCCAGGTTACCNTAGCCTCGTTTGCAGTAGTATGATCTGGAATAGATATATTTTGACTGCTCCCCATGTTGTAGTAAAAGGACTATCAGTATTTCTATCAGTCCTCTCAGTGCTTGTGGAAACAGGCACAAAATCCTCATAGTCTTATGTTTGATTTGCACCTGAAGATGCACTGTTACAGTAAAAATATTGCCTTGTTTTCATTGGGACAAGAACTGACCTTTCCTCACTGGTATATGTTAGGAAATGTTTTCTCCAGTAAGGGCAGGACTGCATATTTCACCAAATTAAATCAAAATTAAAATGAGGTTTGAACAATTAAAAATTCAGTATTTAAGTCACTAATCTCTTCTTTGGATGTTCTTCTGCAGAACATTGGGAGAGATGCCTACCTTCCTCACACACTGGAGGAGNATCTTAGAGGTCTTTTCTGACCTGAACAATTTAATGATTCTATGCAACTTGCTAATTCCCTTTGCCAGTAGTATATATTCATAAAATTAACTTCACATAAAAATCATCATAATTTAGCAATTTTATTTTAGCATTAGAGGTACTAGGGGGTGCTAGAAAGCTTTGTGAGAATAAGCATGGCAAAGGACTTAAAAGGTGCCTATAAAAAAAGATGGAGAAGGACTTTTTAGCAGTGCCTGTTGTGACAAGGTAAGGGATGATGACTTCAACCCAAAAGAGGGAGACCTAGACTACAGAGACACAAAAAACCTTTTTATGCTGAGGGTGATGAGATCCTGGCCCAGGTTACCCAGAGAGGTGGTAGGTGCCCCATCCCTGGAAACATTTCAGATCGGGTCGTCTGGGGCTCTGAGCAACCTGTTCTAGTTCCAGATGTCCCTGCTGACTGCAGGGGAGGTGGACTAGATGACCTTTAAAGGTCCCTTCCAACCCAAAGCATTCTGTGATTCTGTGAAGGTCAGTCCAGTGACTTCAGTTGTGCCTGGAGGTTGTAGTTCTTAAATTGGTTGCCGATTAATCCACTTCGTAAGTTCACTTTTCCTCAGTTAACTTTGGATTATTCAGGATGGATCTTACTGTTACTATACTGTGCCAATCAAGNTTAAAAATTCAGTATTTAAGTCACTAATCTCTTCTTTGGATGTTCTTCTGCAGAACATTGGGAGAGATGCCTACCTTCCTCACACACTGGAGGAGGTTCCCCTGGGAGGTGGTTGAATCTCCATATCTGGAGGTCTTTAAAAGCTGCACTCAATCATCTTAAAAATTAAATCATCGTCTTTTCCAACCAAAACCATTCCTAATTCCTAAAGCAGTGTGGTTATGTGAGGAGCACATGGATTGTGGGGTTTGGTGTTAGTTAATGACAGCTGCAGTCTAACAGATGTGTTTTGATTTGGTCCTTTTGCAGTTGCAACATGCAGTAGATGCTGCATTACTTGTTCTTTATTGGTATTCACTAGAATTAATATAAGAGAAAAAATGAGAGTTGCAGTTTAAAGCAAAATAATGGTATATAAAGTAATAGGATTGTTCCAAAGTTTAATTAGATGGAGCAGATTGAATGCATCACCATGCTGTCTTAAGGCAACAGAATTAAACTGTAGGCATCCTCCTCCCTATATTGGAATCAATTTTATCTTTGCAAGGCAAGAAGCAGTAGATGGCCCTTCCTACCATCTTAAATTACTAGTTCTTCTAGGGAGACTTACGAATCTCATCATATTATCAAACTTTAAGACACAAACCAAAGAAGCTTATAAGTCAACATATCAAACTGTTGATAGCCTGAGAACACTGAGAACTCTAGCTTCAATCTTAGTATATGCTACAGCTTGGTAATTGAATCATAGATCTAAAATACATATATCTGCCCTCTGTTGTTGTGTTTTCTGAATTAATTTCATTTATAAAATCTCTTAATGAAGTTGTGTCCAAATAATATGCCCTGACAAAGATGCCAATTAATAATGTGATGCTCCTGAAATGCAGCTCTGTGTGTGCTAGATGCAAGGGCAGAGGTGCTTGGTACAAAAGTGTCTTTTAGGGCAAGAGGAAATGGCCTCAGGTTGCACCAGGGGAGGTTTAGGTTGGATATTAGAAGAAACTTCTTCACTGAAAGGGTTCTCAAACACTGGAATGGGCTGCCCAGGGGGGTGATTGAATTCCCATCCCAGGAGGTGTTTAAGAGCTGCAGAGATGTGGTGCTGAAGGACATGGTTTAGCACCAGACTTAATAGAGTTAGAAAATGGTTTGGTCTTTCCCAACCAAAATGATTCTATGATACTATGAGCATAACTATAGTCATATGGTAAAATGTATGGCTGTGTATATACATTTCATAGGTATATATAAAAAACATTTTTAAAATATATTTGTTTATATATACTTTCAGAATTTGTGTTTTTGTTTGTATTTTCTTTTATACATTCAATTTTTATTTTCCTTCTTCTCCATTACTCTGTTGTGGGGATGATCTGACTTTATAGTCCAGAATGATCCCAGTGGCATAAAACTGGAGGAGTGGCTGAGGGAACTGGGATTATTTAGTCTAGAGAAGATGAAGCTGAGGGGAAAACCTCATTGCTCTCTACAACTCCCTGAAAGGACTCTGTCATAATTTGCGAAGAGCTCCTGCAAAAGCAGTTTTTTCTCACTAAGGTTATGCACAAAAATGGGGAGTTTCAAAGCTGAGTTCCTGAACTCAGAGCCCATCTACATAGAAGACATTGAGTTGTTGGAGTTTGTCCGGAGAAGGGCAACAAAGCTGGTGAGGAGTTTGGGGAACAGGTCTGGTGAGGAGCAGCTGAGGGAACTGGAGTTGTGTAGTCTGGAGGAAAGGAGGCTGAGGGGAGACCTCATTGCTCTCTACAGCTCCTTGAAAGGAGGCTGGACTGAGGTGGGGATTGGTCTCTTCTCTCTGTTATCAGGTGATCGAACAAGAGGAAATGGTCTAAAATTGTGACATGGAAAATTTAGGTTGAGTATTAGGGAAGTTTTGTGCCTGAAAGAGTGGTCAGGCATTGGCACAGGCTGCCAGGGAGGTGTTGCAGAAATGTGTGGACATGGCACTTCAGGATGTGGTTTAATGGGCATGGTGGTCTTACATTGATGGTTGGAGTCAATAATCTTAAAGGTCTTTTCCAACCAAGGCAAATCTGTGATTCTATGACCTGTTTGCTTACCTTCATTAATTTAATTTACATAAATAATCTCTAGAAGCATCCTGGTGTCCATGAGTTATCCAGAGGCTTCATTTCTCCTGTGATAACAAGTATTTAGCTAATTGTTAATCCTTTATTTTTCAGGAGAGATCACTAGCTATCTTAGATTGAGTAAGGTATCTTTCCAACTTCCTCTACTGGTTCATTTTAAGCAGTTCTGATACTTGCTTGTCAGCCTGTTGGATGATTAACTTTGTAATTTGCATTTGATAGTGAACTCTCTTCTTGAAGATCGGAGAAGTAGTACATGTCATGAGTGGTCTTTATCATTGCTGGTACTTTCAGGAGACATAAATCTCTAACACAGTCTGCTCAAAAGACAAGCTCATTTGTCTGGGTATTAGCTGGCAGTTTCACAGCATAAATTTAAAGTTTTCAGGAGGAATATAGTGTTTATTTTGAAAATGGAGATTAGAATACCAAAGAATAATATGTTTACTCTTCAGCACCATGAATATGTAGTGACCTACTTATACTGTACCATTTGGTTTTCTTTTTAAAAGCTTGTCAACCCAACTGCTGTTGCAATTTAAGAAGCATCCTTTCAGGAAAGCAACAAAACTACACTGGCTACTGAATTAGCATTTTAGAAGTAGAACAGTGAATAATGCTTTGAAGACTGTCTTTCAGCATTGTATTTATGTGTTGTTGTGCCATAAGTAAAGTAATAGTTGCCTCCTGTGTTTAGCAAGACCTTTTTGCTTAGGCAGCAAGTTAAAATACACCCAGCTGCAGGTCTGGGTGGGATACAGTGCTGGTGCGTTAACTTTATATATAGCTTTTTTTTTTTTTTCCTCATAAACTGAATTTTTCATGATCTCTTGATTATCATGAGATGTTTTAAAGACAAGTGATTTTATCCAGAAACATTCCTTGTGTTTCTGCATATGCTAATTTACTCGATTAATTTGGAGAACATCTGCATATAATTCTGTGTACTCAACAGTGGTGAGATCACACTGCTTTTCAAGTAACAGCTATGAATTTCACTTTCCAGACCGACTCAGATTTTTTTTGTCTAATTGGAATGCCAGATGTACAAAGGTAGCACAGAAGAGTGTGTAATTATATAATTTTCTCTTGATCTTTCAGAGTCTTCCTGCGAGCAATTAATCAGTATGCAGATATGCTAAACAAAAAATTTCTTGATCAAACCAACTTTGAGTTACAGGTAAGAAAAAAAAACCAGCAGAAGCTTGAGAGCTAATGTTAATGTAATAATTTTATGCCATAAATGTGTAATTTTGGTGCATGTCTATGCTGTCTTGTATCCCAGGTGAGCAGTTAGCCCAGCTCAGTGGTTTCAAGCTCAGCAGGTATGTCTGAGCCATTCACATCTTCACAGAATTCCAGTATGGTGGGACTTAGAAGGGACCTCTGGAGAGCATCTAGTCCAGTTCCCCTGCTGAAGCAAGGTCACCCAGAGCAGATTGCTTAGGATCACAGTGTACAGGCAGGTTTGGAATCTCCTGAGAGAAGGAGACTCCACAAGCTCCCTGGGCAACCTGCTCCAGGGGTCCAGCACCTTCATAGTAAAGAAGTTTTTCCTCCTGTTCAAATGGAACCTCCTGGGTTTCAGTTTGTGCCCGCTGCTCCTTGTCGTGGTTGCTGGGCACCACTGAAAACAGTTTAGTGCCATCCTCATGCCTCCTACCCTGTAGCTCTGGCTGAGCACTGAGAGGATCCCTTCTGTCTGCTCATCTCCAGGCTAAACGGCCTCAGGTCTCTCAGCCTTTCCTCCTTACAGAGATGTTCCAGTCCCGTCAGCATCTATGTAGCCTGTGTTGGACTCTCTCCAGTAGGTCCCTGTCTCTTTTGTACTGGGGATTCCAGAACTGGACACAAGACTCCAAACGCGGCCTCACTCTAGCAGAGTACAGGGGAAAGAGAACCTCCCTGCACCCCAGGAGACCATTGGCCTTTTTGACCGCAAGAGCACATTGCCGGCTGATAAACTTCTTGTCCAGCAGCCCTTCCAGGTCCTTCTCCACAGGGCTGCTTTTTGTATCTAGGTGTTCACATTTAATTTTACTTGAGTCATCAATACACCATTGGTTGGGATTTGTGTACTAAGAATATAGCAAGTAACACTGTTCCTGTGGTGTCTGTGAGTTTCTCCTTTAATTATTTATGTGCATAATTCAGATACTTCTAAGCTATTTTGTAGGTGTGCAGAAAAATTCCCAAGAATTAATGGTATTTATTGTTGTCATTTCGGGGGCTTTCAGCTTTGGAACAACTACTTCCACCTGGCTGTTGCTTTCCTCACACAAGAGTCTTTGCAACTGGAGAATTTTTCAAGTGCTAAAAGAGCAAAAATACTTAACAAGTAAGTCCTGTTTATTCATCTACATCATGGGCCAGAACTTGAGCTCTATTAACATAATTTTAGTTTAATTTCTGAGCTAAATCCATTCGAAATTGAGATGTAATCATGGTGTAATGAAAGGTTGGTTTTAAAAACACGAATCAAGTATTGCATGTGTTTCTACCCTTGAATCAAGATCTAAATTACACGATTCATTACTGATGAAGACCGTATTTTGTACTGCAGGATGTTCATAAAGTCAAGACTTTTCAGAAGTATTAACATATTATAAAACTGAATTTTTAAATCACTTTAACTCTGTGCTTATTCTAATCTCATTTTACGTGTGCTCTTTATTGCTTAATCCCTAACGGCCTTTTAGAGTGAATTTTTGTAACTACAGCCAGTTTCGCTGTGATATCCCTGAAGAATGGGTTTGTATAACAGCAGCCTTGTCTGCTTTCCTGGTTAAAAGGGATTACATTCCCTGCCTCTGAACAGGGAGCTTGAACTATCCAGCTGCTATTCAGAATCCCACAGCAAATGAAACCTGTCAAAAGAAACAAGACTAGAAATTAGACTGGAGCATGAATATTTGGTGTAATCTATCTCTTCCTTCTCAATTTCATTGGGATTCCAGTGTAGTGGACCTTATCATTAATTAACTAAATGCTGAGTGCTGTAAAAAGACACTTGAATGTTTTGAAACAAAATGTGTGGACTCTGTCGTAATTTGCAAAGAGCTCCTGCAAAAGCAGTTTTTTCTCATTCAGGTTATGCACAAAAAATGGGAAGTTTTAAAGCTGAGTTCCTGAACTCAGACTCCATCTATGTAGAAGGCATTGAGTTATTGGAGTTTGTCCAGAGAAGGGCAGCAAAGCTGGTGAGGAGTTTGGGGAACAGGTCTGGTGAGGAGCAGCTGAGAGAACTGGGGTTGTGTCTGGAGGAAAGGAGGCTGAGAGGAGACCTCATTGCTCTCTACAGCTCCTTGAAAGGAGGCTGGACTAAGGTGAGTGTTGGTCTCTTCTCCCTAGTATCAGGTGATAGAATGAGAGGAAATGACCTGAAATGGTGCCAGGGGAGGTTTAGGTTGGAGGTTAAGAAAAAAATTTCTTTCCTCCAAAAGCAGTCAGGCGTTGGAACAGGCTGCCCAGGGAGGTGATGGAGGTGTTTAAAGAGACATGTAGACATGGCACTTGAGGCCATGGTTTAATGGCCGTGACGGTGTTAGGTTGATGGTTGGACTCTATGGTCTTAGAGGTCTCTTCCAACGAAAACAATTCTATGATTCTATAATACTTACATATATATAGAGAAAGAAGATGCACTTTGTGTCAGTTCACTGTCTAAATTCAAGGATTTTTATATATTATTATCATGAGTGAGCTCACACTGAGGATCGCACAGCTGCAGGGACGTGATTTTAAAGGCCTTTTGATTTCACTCTGTGGGTTGCAGGCTTTGACCTTAAAGAATCAGAACTTCGTGTCCCATCCAGTGTGGTTTTTTAGCAGTTATTTTTTTTTTCCTTCAAACCAATGGTGTGTTTAGAGGTGCTTCCTTTGGAAGCTGTGCTTTGCCTCCCCTAGCACAACTTGAGGCCATTACCTCTCATCCTGTCATTAATTACTTGGGAGAAGAATTGGAGGTCTTTGCAAAAGACCTCTCAATTAGCAGTCACAGGGGTCAACACTATGGTGCTGTTGGTCTCCCCCTGCTTTCTCTGTCCAGTGTTGATGTGCACCTACTTGAGCGTTTCAGGTTGGTTCAGACTCTTGACCTGAAAGAAAAAAAAAACATCAGCTGAGCTGTAATGGGACTGGAAATTGCTGTCAAATCCATTTATGGACTGATATTCCCTCTTTGTGAGGATAGGAACCTTAGACAGAAATTTCTTTCAAGTGATTTTGATATTAAACTGAGCATATATCTTGCTGAAGGAATTCAAGAAACCAACAGACATTCTCACTGCCAACAGAAATAAATAGATGAAGTCATTTGAAGCGGTTACTTAATGAAGTTTGCTAAATTGTAAATCTCTGTTTATAATGAATTTGCAAGTTGTTATTTTTCAGTTTAATCATGTTGTGAGAGACAGAAATCAAGACCATGAATTCTTCAAGATGCAGTGAATGTATGGTCTGGAAAAACTAGCTCGTAGAGCTGTGTGAAATCGCTATCAGTTCTGTGCCAAAGGGATATAATTAATCAGTTAATTCAATATCACCCTCACCCATCTTTTTACAGTACATATTTCAATTAATATGTCAAATATTTAATAATTAAAATTTAATTATTGTAATTTGTAGGGTTTTTTTGCTAAACATTGCATTTAAGCATTAAATAATAACAGATTCTTAATGATGCAGAAGAATCTCTTTAATCCATATTAATGACAGGGTATCATGCTATTATCCCACGGAAATCCGACAAGTTGCCAGACATTACCACTTCCCTCATCTTGTTATTTAAGTAATGATTTTTAAAATACAAATAGTCTCTGTAGCAGATACGTTCTTGGAGCTCATTATGGTTTTGCTCCCAACATTAATGAAAGCAATAGAATGTTTTCCATTCATTAAGCTTTCCTGATATTAATGTGGAGAGGGAGTAGAATATTAAAATAGTAAAATAATTGTATATAAATATAAAATAATAATAGTACTAAAAGAACATAATTGATTCCACCAACTCTGTGGCAGAGGAGGCAAGTGCAGCAGCAGTTCTGAAGGATGGGCTGCCTTGGCTCACTGACTGCCTGGGATCACTCACTTTGGGTCTGGCCTGGGAAGGACACAAAATCCCACTGGAATGTAGAAACCTTAATCATCGAATGGTTTGGGTTGGGAGGGACCTTTAAAGGTCGCCTAGTCCCACCCTCTTGCAGTCAGCAGGGACACCATCAACTAGAGCAGGTTGCTTAGAGCTCCACCAAGCAACCTGACTTGGAATGCTTCCAGGAATGGGGCATCTACCACCTCTCTGGGCAACCTGGGCCAGTGTTTCACCACCTTCAGCATAAAGAATTTCTTGCTTCCCTCCAGTCTAAATCTCCCTCTTTTAGTTTAAACCATTATCCCTTCCCATGTCACGAGAGGCCCTGCTAAAAGTCTGTCCCTATCTTTTTTATAGGCCACTTTAAGTCCTGAAAGGCCACAAGAAGGTCTCTCCAGAGCCTTCTCTTTCTGATCTTGCACATCAAGGTACAAGATGTCACAAGATGTTCCTTGTAGTGTTTTCTAGGACAATGCTATGCCGAAGAGGGTGAATAAAAATAAAATCCAGCCTTAGGCCCTGCAACTCTCTGTTGTGCCTCCTCCAGCCATTACCATTTGAAAAATGGAAAATGCTCACAATTAATCTCTGTAACCACCCACATGTCCCAGTGGACACTTCTGGGCTCAGCAGAGAGGATTTGCACAGACGAATGTTTTGTGTGTTCTCCATTTGATGAGAACTACTGCAGGAAGTGAAAATTGGGAGCACGCAACACAAGGAAAGGAGCAGAAGCTGGTGGCTGCATGACTGAGGTTTTTGGGGTAGCCTGGATGTGTCAGGAATCCCGTGTGTCTCTCTCTCTCTCAAGAAAGGGAAATTGGGCAAAGCTGAGTGTTTACAGGCAGATCAATGACCTGGCGAGGGAGGCTCTACAGTGCTGTTATATTGGTTGACTTTGAAGAACCTGCTCTGTGATTTCAAATAGAGTCATAGAATCATTGTGGTTGGAAGAGACCTTTTAAGATCGTCAAGTCGAACCATTAATCCAGCACTGCCAGGTCACTACTAAACCATGTCCTTCAGCACCACATCTACGTGGCTTTTAAAATCCCTTCAGGAATGGGGACACTACACCGCATCCTGGGCAGCTTCTTCCAGGGTTTGACAAACCTTTTGGGGAAGAAATTGTTCCTTGTGTCCAGCCTAAACCTGTTGCAACTTGAGACCATTTCCTCTCATCCTGTTGCTTGTTAATTGGGAGAAGACACTTACTCTGTCCTGGCTCCAACCTCCTTTCAGGAAGTTGTAAAGAGTGAGAAAATTTCCCTTCAGCCTTCTTTTCTCCAGGCTAAATAACTCCAGTTCTCTCAGATGCTCCTCACCAGACCTGTTCTCTAGACCCACCAGCTTCATTGTCCTTCTCTGGATCTGCTCCAGCACCTCAATGTCTTTCTTAGCGTGAGGGCCCCAAAACTGAACAGAGTATTTGAGATATGTTCTTACCAGTGCTGAGTACAGGGGGGTGATCACTGTCCTGGTCCTGTGTGCTACACTGTTGCTGATCCAGTCCAGGATGCTGTTTGCCTTCTTGGCCACCTAGGCACACACTGGCTCATCTGGGGCCAGTTGTTGACCAACACTCACAGGTTCTTTTGCACCAGGCAGTTTCCAGCCATGCTGCCTCAAGCCTGGAGCATTCTTGAGGTTGCAGTGACCCACATTTGGGACCTGTCACTTGGCCTTGTTGAATTGTTTTTGAATGCTGATCAGATTTTGGAATTAGATATTTCTGTTTATTGGAATTGGGTTACTGTGATTTTTTTTTTTTTTTTTAATGGTAGTATTTTTTTTCTCTTTTAAGGTACGGTGATATGAGAAGACAGATTGGTTTTGAGATCAGGGACATGTGGTATAATCTGGGTAAGTAGCCTCAGCACCTCATGCTTAATGTTTTCACTCAGAGTTTTTATAAACCAAGTTGGAGATGAAACAAACTTGTTTTCTCATGAAATAATGGTTGACTTCCAGAAGGCATCTAAAAAGCAGGTGATCTAAGAAATAAAAACCTCCTCTGCATGCTTATTTCACCATCTGGGTAGATACATAACTGTAGCAAATGTTTTTGTATCTTCTGTTTTTCCATGGTCTTCAACCTCATGGTAAACAAAAAGAAAGGCTATGGTGATGCTTGTGGAAAGTAGTTTTTCCTCCTTAAAAATCCATATGTGCACATGCATATGTGTGCACACACAGATCAATTCACACTCATTCATGGGGATGCAGTAGCTGGGACTGCAGCATAATGAATGTGTCCAAAGACATCAGTAACTCAGTCTGGAAATTCTGCTTAGAGCCTTATTTTCAGTCTGGTTTGGCTGCAGCAGTGACTCAAGAAGATCAGCAAAGAATGGGAACTTGGCCATCCCTGGAGTTCATAGGTAAATGAGACTTATCTGCCCGGCTCAAGGCTGTGCTATTCTGTGGGTATAATTTAGCTATATGGGGATTGAATTTCATGAGAAACTGAGTATTTACTGTCACCTGAGTGTACTCAGCTGCCAGATTTCATTTTCCTCAGCTTAACAGCACAGACAGTTCAAGTCTTCCGAGTTTTATCAAAAGTTCCTGAAATTATCAGAAATAAATGCATTTGCCACTTCACTTCTATCTCTGGCTGTACTGTTGCTGCTGAAACTCAAAAAAAAATCAGCATACATGAGAGGGAATGTAAGGGTTCATAAGTATTTGATATCACAGAGTTTGCATCTGCTCTGCTGGAAAGATGAGAAAAGGCTTCAGAGAGCAGCTGAGTTCACATTTTATTGAAGTGTCTTTCATGAATTAAGTGCCTAGAGAAGAGATTAAAGCTGAGTACACACCTGGTATGTGGCTTGACAGACAGATAAGGGAATCAGCATCATGCCTGATGCTGGGTCATCCAGCCTAGGACACTGAAGGCATTTTTGGTAGTAATTAGCCAAATTCCTCCCTGTTCCAGGCTTAGAGTCCTGAATTCATCTGTTATCTTTAATTTCAGATTCTTTCCCCAGAATTTGGTGAAGTGAAAGTAGAAAAGTTTGTGTACAGAGTTACCCATCTGATTGCTCTTATATGAGTTACACTGAGGTGGGGGTTGCTCTCTTCTTCCTGGTATCAGGTGGTAGAATGGGAGAAAGTGGCCTGAAACTGTGCCAGGGGAGGCTTGTGCTGGATATTAAGAAAAATTTATTGACTGAAATAGTGGTCAGGCATTGGAACAGGCTGCCCAGAGCCATGGTGAAGTCACCACCCCTGGAGGTGTTCAAGAAATGTGTGGACATGGCGCTTGGGGACATAGTTTAATGGCCATGGTGGTCTTAGGTTGATGGTTGGACTCAGTGATCTTAGAGATCTTTTCCAACCAAAACAATTCTGTGATTCTGTTTGCACTGGGGTCTGTGGAGTGCCTGGCACTTTTTACTGCTGATAACTGCTCTTGCACAAGTTATTTAGTTGCTCTAAGGTTTGTTTTTTTCACCATTATTAGATGATAATAATTTCCCCTGGAGTTTTGTGAATTGATTGGTTTGAGAGCTGCTGTTTTCTTCAGTATTTTTATCTGTGCTGTCATGGAAGCCTTTTATTTTCCGTAGAGTTTTTCTAAACCAAGATTATCCAGGTAGATGACTCCATGACCTCCTCTAGCTCTAATGTCTCTGATTCTCTTAAGTGGCTGGAATCATTAATGTCAAAATCTCATATGCTGAGGGAGCTGGTAAATTGCTGCTCTTGCCAATAAAGCTGCAAATGAAAGGTACATCAGAGGTAGGACCCCAATCCAAAACGACCTTTGTACTTCTGAGCAGCTTGCTTTTTCTCATCTTTGGAACACAGGTCGTCCATGCTGATGGTGTTTAACTTCTGGGTCTTCACCAAGCTCACATATGTCATAGCATCAATTAATAAAGGATTCTGGCTTACTGCTGCAGGGGAATTGGTATTGTGTGTGCTTGACACTTTTTCCTTAGAAGTTGTGCTACTGCAGTCAAATTCTTAGTGTTTATGTGCAGAAGCCAAACCAGAAGTGAAAATCTACAATTGCTGCATATGCTTGCGTATTCGGTTTTTAGGATGATGTTGTTGTGCATAAGGTATGATTAAGCCAAACAACCCTGATTTTTGACTTACCTGTTCAAGGGTTCACCAAAAGGGTTGTCCGGCCCTGGAACATGCTGCCAAGGGAAGTGGCAAAGTCCCCGTACCTGGAGGGATTTCAAAGCCTTGTAGATGTGGTGCTAAGGGACATGGTTGAGTGGTGAAGGAACTTCTTTACTGTGAGGGTGATAGAGCACTGGAGCAGGCTGCCCAGACAGGTTGTAGAGTCTCCATCTTTGGAGTCATTCAAAACCTACCTGGATGCAGTCCTGTGCAACCTGTTGTAGGTGAACCTGCCCTGGCAGGGAGGTTGAGCTAGATGATCTCCAAAGGTCCCTTCCAAACATTATCATTCTGTGATTCTGTGGCCCAGAAGTGCTGGGAAATGATTGGATTTGATGATCTTGAAATCTAATCCAACCAAAATAATTCTGTGATTCTAAAGCCTCAACATATAATATCCTGTCCTATCACTTTTTTTTCATGAATACTATGATGAACAGCTAGTCTGAGTGATAACTTCCTGCTGAGTTATAACTCCCCACCAGGGAACAAGGCAGTCCACTGGTTATAATGCACCTTTAAGACTATAATTTATTTTCTGAAATTAAATAGTAAAATACACATTCTAATTTTTTTTTCCCCTGTGTGATTCTGATGCAGGGCTGGCTGCAACATTCATAGTTTTTTACCTTTATATGTAAAATAAAATAAAAGAGTATCTAGAGTGGAGAGCAACATGAGCTAGCAGTGTGCACACTTTCAGTACCTGTAATTTAGGAATGAGATTTTTTGTTCTAACCAGGGAACTACATATAAGAGATCCAGCCTGACAGATTTTCTCTTTAAACCCTCGTTGTAGCTGTCCTGTTGGATACTCTGCTAGATTTGATGGGGAAGGTTTACGTTTGAGTGCTCTGATGCAGCAGCAATGAGAATGGCTTCGGGGAGCCTACTCCCCATGTGCAGAGTCCCCGCTGTGTTGCTTTGCTGAAAAGTGCTGCAAGGCTTTTCTTTTCCTGCATGCACCAAAACCAGTGTAGATCAGTCTTTGTAGGCTTTTTGCCTTCCATATCACAACCTGAACTTTAAAAATAACATCTCATTTTGAGTCACCGTTTAGGTGGAACTGAAGCTTCTTAGACCTTGGTGGGACAGTAAATGTCAGAGAAGCACAAAGCCAGCCATGCCTTCTGTCTTGAAAATGTAGGAACTCAAAGAAAAAGTGCTCAAAAGCATTCTGTGATGCAATTTACAATGCACAAAACACAGTTTGACACTAGGTCATGTGCACCAGTTTTCAGTGGTTAATGGTTTCAACAGTTGTATGTGCAGGAAATTGTAATGACATTTAAAATAATACCCTTGTGGTAAAGTTGGTCAAGGAACACCAGCTCAAAAAACATTGCTTTTGTTACTGACATCTGAACCAGCCAAAGGGTGATGGAAGAGTGAAATTCCTAAAGATTAAGTGAAATGGTTGCTGCTGACATTCTAATTCGAGGTGCCCACTGGCCCAGCACTTCCCTCCAAGCGCTTGACGTCAGAAAAGGTGTCTTGGCAGAGATGGTAATGTCATTGGAGGGAAAGCCATGGTCAAAAATAGACCTGAACTTCAAGCGTTATATAAATAGAAGTCATTACAGATAATGCTCTCTGAATTAGTCATGCATACTCAGAGCTGACCCAAGTGAGAGGTGAGATTGCTGGCAAATTATCCGGTGTTTTTCATGGCCCAAATTTAAATGAGAACCTGGGAAATGAAAATCACAATGTTATCCAATAAAAAGAACACCCCGGGTTTGGGTCATGTAATGAGGTCTGTTCCTCTTGTGTGACCAGTTTGTAGGAGCATGTCTCATGGCAAGACAAAAGGCATTGCAAGGAGAAGCTTTTGCATGTTCAGAAGAATGGTTTTTTGGTGTGCGGTTCTTAGAGCAGATGCAGAATTTTGTTTTCAGAAAAGAATTCCCAATTTTCCTCCAGACATGTCATATGTTGAGTCTTGCATGGGAATTCTCACACTCCTGGGAAAAGAAGGCAAATTCCTTGTTGGGTTGTTTATCAGAAAGTGTTGCCTGTGGCAGGCAGCTGGGATGGATGCTCTAGAACACCAGAGGAAGATCGTTTCCATTCTTATTTTGCTCTCATGCTTTCTTTTGTGGCACAACATCGCAGTGAATCACATCATCATAGCAAGCATGTGCATCACCACATCACCCATGCACGTTGTAGCATCACTTGGTAGACAAACCCTTTCTCTGTGTGTAGAAAACCAGTGAAGATGGCTCAGTATTTTAATTTTTGCTGCACTGCCTTCGCTGCTGATCCCTGCTTTTGCCTGTCATGGCCCCTCTGGTAGCTATGGGCTCTGGGTAGCCATGTCATGGGTTGAGTGCTTCACGCTGAAAGCCAGAAGCACTGCAGCAAGTCCTTCCTCTTGTTTTTCTCTGGTGGGAGCCACCCATGGACCCTCCAGACAACATGAAGAGCTAAGTGGGTTTCAAACAGCAGATGAGGGATATTTTCACAGTATAATGTACAGGTGATTTTAATGCTAACTTGCATGTTTACTGTTCCTCCCAAGTCCTTCTCAGTTTTGTATTCGGAGAAGCTCTCTGTCCTCTTTGATTTAAAAGGTCTGTTGCTGATTACGGGGAAGGCAGCACTGCTAATAAATACAATTGGTGAACTGCAAGGAGAGTCATGGAATGGTTTGGGTTGAAAGGGACCTTTAAAAGTCATCTAGTCCAGCCAACCCCCTGCAGTCAGCAGAGACATCTACAACTAGACCAGATTGCTCAGAACCATGAACAACCAGACCTGGAATATTTCCAGAAATGGGCCATTTACCACCTCTTTGGGCAACCAGAGCCAGTGTCTCACCACCCTCAGTGTAAAAACTTCTACCTAGTCTGAATCTCCCTCTTTCAATTCAAAACTGTCAGCCCTTCTCCTGTCATAACAGGTCCTGATAAAAAGTCTGTCCCCATCTTTTTCTGATCAGCCCCTTCAAGTACTGAAAAGCCACCACAGGGTCTCTCTGGAGCTTTCTCTTCTCCAGGCTGAACAACCCCAGCTCTTTCAGCCTTTCCTCACAGCAGAGGGGTTCCATCCCTTGCGTCATTGTTGTGGCCTCCTCTGTAACCCCTCCAACAGGTCCATGCCTTTCCTGTGCTGAGGACTCCAGAGCTGGACCCAGCACTGCAGGTAGGGTCTCAGCAGAACCAAGCAGAGAGGCAGAATCCACTCCCTCCGCCTGCTGCCTACGCTATTGGGGTTGCAGCCCAGGACATAGCTGGTTGTGGGCTGCAAGCTCATATTGCCAGCTTATGTTCAACTTGTCACCCACCAGCACCTCCACGTCCTTCTCCACAGGGCTGCTCTCTAGCCCTTCATGCCCCCATCCTGTATTACCTCAACCCAGGTGCAGGACCTCCCACTTGGCCTGTTTGACCTCAGGAAAGCTTACCACGTGCAATATGGCATCGTGATGGGTGGGGCAGGCTGGCAGCAAGTCCTGCCTGTCCACTTCAGTCGAGGTGCTGGTAACCTTCTTGGGAGGTGAGGTCTTTGGCTCTCTAGGCCTTTGGCATCTGATCTGCTCTTTATTGACTCTCTATTTGTGCAAGAATTGTACATATTCCTGGAGAAGAGGAAAGGGGATCAAAGATTTTAAAATCACCTTTTTATGTGTATTTGCAATTTTTCACCTCTGAAGTTCAGAAATATGGCTGTTGCTTTTCCAAGGGAATTCCTGTGCTTGAAGCAATGGAAAAACCCACCATGGCACACAGAAAGCTTCATGACATTGAATTTGTGCCTGACAAATAACTTTTGTCATTCTTATTTGTTTCCTCAAATATTGACTCTGACACTTTTCAAGCGTAATGCAAGAAAATTGTCACCTGAGAGGCCAAATGTAATAATACTTGTAAGAGAGACAGGGGAAAGCTTTATACTTCTCACTTGATATTCCTCACTAAAGCCACCACTGCAGCATCATACAAAGTAGCAGTTTTATTTGAGTATTAATTTGCCCTAATAGCGTTGCTAATGCTAATAGGATTCCGAAGTTTGCCAATCAAGTAACTTAAATTATATCTGCTTAAAAAAAAAAAAAAGTTAAGAATATTTTGTGAGTAAAGTCTCTTTTTTTTTTTTTTTTTTTCCCTTGATTGCATTTATTGAGATTTGTCTTGGTTCTGGTCAAAAGTGGAACTGCTAATTACAGACTTTCACGGTTACTGATGTACTGTTGAAGTGCAGTGGAATAGAAATGAGTTTAAATCTTGATTCTGTCATCACAGAATTAAAAAAACCCAGCATGGTGGAGGCTGCAAGGGACCTCTATGGATCACCTAATCCAACTCCCCTGCTAAAGCAGGGTTACCCAAAACAGGTCACCCAGGATTGCAATGCCCACGTGGGTTTGGAATCTTTCTTGAGAGGGAGACTCCACAACCTCTCTGAATCTCCCCCTCTGGAGTGATTCCAGGCTGCCTGGGTATAATCCTGGGCAACTTGCTCTCATTGAACCTGCTCTAGGTGGGAGTTGGAGTAGATGATCTCCAGAGGTCCCTTCCAACCCCCATCATGCTGGGATTCTGTCATCTTCCCATGGAGGAAGATGACAACTGATAATTTTCAGAACAGGTAATGTGCATTCTCTAGTTAATAATCTGAACTATAACTGGAAATTTTAACTAGTCTAATGTGCATTAGGTGCCACATTCCTTTTAAAGTTCTGATTTCCATTCTATAAGCAAAGAGCTTAGCTGGGAGAGTTCTGGGGAGGTTCAGTTTTGTCTTGGGAAGATAAATATGAAATCAAGTTTGCCAGACAGCTCAGCTCTCGAAGAAAGAAGGCATATTGTTGGGTTGGTAAGGTGTAGTTTCGTGTCTGGAGGCTGTGTAAGTATGCAGTCATGGTGACACTTTGATAGACTGACACAGAGAACATTCTGTATGCTGCAGCAGTTATAAAAGTCTAAATAAGTTAACATAAGTGATGCACCTCAGCCTCCTTTGCTGCCAAACATAGGTTTTATGTGGAAAAAAAATAATAACACTTAATGTGATTGTGCAAATATAGGGTCTTCATGAAAATTTGGCAAGGTCTAGTTTGATTAGTGACTCAACTCTTGTTAATTTGGGTTCATACACAGAATCATGAGATAGTTTGGGTTGGAAGGGACCTGAAAGATCATCTAGTTCCAACCCCTCTACAATGGGCAGGGACACCTGATCAGGTTGCTCAAGGCCTCATCCAGCTTGACCTGGAACACTTCCAGAGAAGGAGCATCCACAACCTTCCTGGGCAACCTATTCCAGTGTCTCACCACCCTCACTGTAAAGAATTTCTTTGTACTTTCCAGCCTAATGGATGATGGCATAAATAATCATTAATGTTTCAGTAGAGTCAGATCTTCAAAAATCCTTTCTTAAGGTATATAAGAATTTATTGATACAACTTTTGTAACAATTCTCTTCTACCAAAGTCAGCGGGTGTCCATTAACTCTGAAATGCATCTTTTCTCTTAAAGGTCAGCATAAAATCAAGTTCATCCCAGAAATGGTGGGACCTATCTTAGAAATGACTCTCATCCCTGAAACCGAACTTCGGAAAGCCACAATCCCCATCTTCTTTGATATGATGCAGTGTGAATCTCATTCTACTAGGAGCTTCCAGATGGTAAGCATTTAAGTTACAGCTATTTGAAGGTTGTGAGGAAGATTTTTATTATTGGGATTTTTTTTGACACAACCTAAGACTTTGTTATTTTCTTTTTTTTATATATATAGAACAATATAACTATGGATTTGCTTATTTGCTGTATTTCTTTAAGTGATCATAGTTTTCATCTGTTGATGTTAAACTCTTATTGAAAGAAAAATTTGCGTGAGATAAGTGAAACCTTTTGTTACGATACAAAAGGAGAGCAAAGACAGATGTTTTACATCATTGTCTCAGAAAAGGAGTCTGCTTCTGAGTTAAATGTAACATAAAAGAAGCCTGATAGTATGGCAAAAGAAACTGTAACCTGTAAGAATTTACCATCTTCAGTATCTTACAGTTTTGATCCTCTTTTTCATTTTATGAAGAGGAAAACACATCTATCCAGTCAGAGCCAGTGTTCCTTCAACCTATACAGACACTGCAAAACCTAAAATACTGATGTAGCACTTGATTCTATTTTATTTGCTGATGGAAGTCCTTTAGTAAGCATCCAAAATCCTATCCTGATAGCATCAATTTCTGAGACACAAGTGAAGTGAAAGTAAGTTTTCTGACATCATTCATTTGACCTTCTTTCCCCTGAAACTTTGTTTTAAGGATTGAGTATAAGACTAGTTAGGCCAGGTAGGGTTATGGAATAAGCCGATGTAGCTCCTTTACACTGTGACACTTCTGTCAGTTAGGGATATGACCTTGTGAATTTTGTAATAAAGTTTGATATGTATTTACTCTTTTCCCTTTTATATTGGCAATTTTCTTTCTTGCATGAAAAAATCTTACCCTGCTTCATACTTTTTTTGTGAACTGATTTTCATAGCCATCTCTTTTATCACCTGGAACGGTTGGACCAGATGATCCTTGGGGGTCCCTTCTAACCTGGCATTCTCTGATTCTCTTTACAAACCTGTAGCCAAAGCAAATGAGTATCTGTGTGGAGAGAAATGGCATCAGTTTTATTACTTTGCTTTGTGATGCTGGATGGTCTGTGGAAAGGTTGTGAAGTCTGGTTAGATCCAAATTACCACATAATCATCCTTTCTTCTGTTTGACTGGCATCATACTGTAAAGATTGAAATGTTTACTGGGATGCCATTGAAAACATTTCCTGTCAGATGCTCTGTTTTGTGGCTTGTCGTTTTTTATTTGTACAATTATATGGATCATGAAAAATCCATGGGTAACTTTATAGCTAAATTTATGGCCCTATATTTTCCTGACAGAAGGAAAACAGCTTTGTGTGGAATACTTGGGTGATTTTAATAAATGAGCATCTTAAATATTTCACACAAATTCTTTTTGCCTTTTGAGAAGAAAAATGCCTTGTGTTTAAGTCAGACATGTCTTGGATTGTACCTACTGAACATTTATTTCTGTTGTCAGTATAGCTTATCTTTTTTATGGGCATAGCATTGATACGACAGGTGCAGAGGTAGTAAACTTTTCTTCGGTGCATTTGGAGTGAACAGTTACATCTAACGGGGCACAATCACTGAATCAGTCTGTCCATTTACAGCTTTACAAGCGGTGTAGTTACACGGTTTGCTGAGGTGCTCAGATTGGTCTTTGGGGAATGAAGATAATAGCTTGTAAAAAACAGAATTACAGAAAAGGCTAGTTTGGATGGGACCTCTGGAATTTATCTGGTCCAAAGTGGGCCTTAGATTTGGGTTATCTAGGGCCTTCTGAAGCTCGGTATTGAATGTTCTAGTGAGAGGGGTTTCACAACTTCTGTGGGAGACTCACTGTAATTTTGAGACTATTTCTTCTTATATCCAGATGGAATTTCCCAGAATCAGCTGATGTTTCTCCTGTTGTCACTTTGGATCATTGTGAATAGTGTAACTCTGTCTCCACTATATCATAGAATTGTTTCAGTTGGAAAAGACTTCCATGATCATTGAGTCCGACCATCAACCCAACCCCACCATGACTGTTAAACTATGTCCCAAAGTGCCATGTCCATGTGTTTGTTGAGCACCTTCAGGGATGGTGACTCCACCACCTCTCTGGGCAACCTGTTCCAATGCCTGAACACTCTTTTCGTGAAGAAATTTTCCTTAATATCCAACTTAAACCTCCCCTAGTGCAATTTGAGGCCATTCCCTCTCATTCTGTCACCTGATGCTAGGGGAAGAGACCAGCCGCCACCTCAATCCAACCTCCTTTCAGGGAGCTGTGAGGTCTCCCCTCAGTCTCCTTTCCTCCAGACTAAACAACCCCAGTTCCCTCAGCTGCCCCTCACCAGACCTGTTCTCCAAACCATTCTAGGTGTTGGAAGGCTTGAACCTAATTTTCTCTAGGTCAAACAAATTCAGTTCCTTCAACCATTCCTTTGGGCAAGGTTCCCCAAGCTTCTGCTCATTGTGGTGGTCTTTTATTAGACCATTTTCAATTTGTCAGTGTCCTTCTTGAGCTGAGCTAACCAAAACTAGACACAGTATTCCATCCATGACCCAGCAAGTGGAATAATGCTATTTAAAGAATCAATGAATGGTAAGGTTGGAAGGGACCTCAAAGATCATCTAGTTCCAACCCCCTGCCATAGGCAGGGACACCTCCCACTAGTACAGGTCACTCAAGGCCTCATCCAACCTGACCTTGAACACCATAGAATCATATCCACTATCTAAGCTCTTACTGGTGCAATCAAGGACACATTTTGCTTCCATTGATGAGATACATTGCCTCAATGGGTTTGGTTTGCTATGCACCACACTCGTTCAATCAGAGCATCATGTACCACAATTGTCCCTTTGAGTTTCTCTTCCTTAAATACTGCACAATTTTTTGTTGGTTACCTTTCAGACTGCCAAAGTCATTAAATCACCACCCTTGGAGATGCACAATTTAGCAACTTTTTTCACATGTCTCAGTCTGTCTATCTAGGGAAGGCTTCTGGGAGACCTTCTTGTGGCTTTTCAGAGGTTAAAGCAGGCCCTATAATTAAGATGGCAACAATCATTTTAACAGGGCCTGTTGCAACAGGACAAGGGACTTTGGTTTTAAATTAAAAGGGGGAGATTCAGACTAAATAGAAGGAAGAAATATTTCACATTGAGCATGGTGAGACATTGGCAGTGGTTGCCCAGAGATGTGGTAGAGGCACTCTCTCAGGAACCTTTCCAGGTCAGGCTGTTTGAGGTTCTGAGAAGCCTGCTGTAGTTGCACATGTCCCTAGTCCACTTGGGGAAAGCAGACTAGATGGCCTTTAAATGTTCCTTCCAAGCCAAACCATGCTATGATTCCATGGTTCTATGATATAAAATCTGTATTTTACATTGAGCATGGTGAGACATTGGCAGTGGTTGCCCAGAGAGGTGGTAGAGGCAGGCACCATCTCTGGAACCACTCCAGGTCAGGCTGTTTGAGGTTCTGAGAAGCCTGCTGTAGTTGCACATGTCCTTAGTGCTCTTGGGGAGAGCAGACTAGATGGCTTTTAAATGTTCCTTCCAAGCCAAACCATGCTATGATTCCATGGTTCTGTGATTGAAACAAGCACTGCTCTTCATCCACCGAGCAGGTAGTTTCATCATAGAAGGCAGTGAGATTAGTCAGATGAGATTCACCCTTGGTAAATCCATATTGGCTTTTCTCAGTCACCTCCTTACCTTCCTCTACCTGTTCAGGTTTGTGCCACAAGCATACACGGTTCTGGGGAGCAGAATTGACTCTTACCCCTTTTCAGGAGTGAGAGTGAGGAATACTGCACACTGATTGGAAGTTTTAGAGAGAAATTGTATTTACAAGAGCATATGTACAAAAGGCAATCAAGTAGAATAAGTATAAAATCTGCTGGGCCCAAACTGGCCTTTAAAATCCTCCACCCCTTCCACCCTCAGTCAGCCTAAGGACAGGCTGAAACCATCCCCCAAAGCCAAGCCTGAGAGGCCTCAGTGGCTCAATTCCCCATCCACCAACTCCCCTGTGAACCAAGACAGGAGCATGTGCTGCTCAGAAGTGGAAGCAGGAGAAACAGGGGGGAGAAGAGGGAGAGGTCAAGTCAGGCACTGTCTTCTAATCTGTGATGCCAGAAGAGGGATAGAATGACAATACTGCAGTATCCTGGGACGAGCAGATCCATCCCCTGGGATGGGCCTCTGTCCCTATGGGTTTGTTTAGTGGGGACTCAGGATCCCTCAAACTGCTACAACCTGGAGAGAGGGCTTGCTCCATGGTTTGCTCAGGTACTGAAGGTGGGTTTGCCTGGCCTGCAGCTTCTTGACTCATTTTTTTGTTTCATTGTTTTGTGTTCAAGCGATAGAAATAGATAAAAAATCATTTGGGTGTTAGCGGTACCTAGGCAAGGCTTCATACTTAGTCTGTCAGTGTAATGTGCTGCGTTATGTCGTCGCCTACATCCAACTACCAATTTTCATTGTCCAGTGTGCCTTTCAAAGAGAACTTCAAAATGGGGTGGTTGGCTGCTGTTAAACTAATCTGCCAGAAATCCAATTATCTAACCTTATTAGTCACATCAGCAAGGGTTTAGATTGGCTCCGCTTCTCCAGCAGATGTATAAACCTCATGATATGAGGGGGAGGAATGTCAATTTGGTGCAGAACTTCAGTGCTGAGATGACTTCTGTTACAGACAGGCAGCTCTCCCTGTGGCCTTTTTAATTCCAATGTGAATTGGTTTGTTTGGTAAAACTACTAGCAGAATGGGATTTTCTTGTTCTTTTGATGCATATAGCCCTGAGAAAAAAATAGAAGATAGGTTCCTCTTGTTTGTACAGAATAAATTAAAGGCTGGCTGAATTAAAATGGAGTTGCTCAATTTTGTCCTCTCTCTTAAGATGCTTTGAAGCCTAAACAAGACTTCAAAGTAGCCTGTACCTCAAAGCATGAATCTGATACTGAAGTCATTGTGGGACTGAAGTTCCCCATTGGAGGAAATGCCTGTGTCTCCCTTTTTCCCTTTTCCTGTTTTACTAGTGAACCCTCCAGATCAAAGGGAATAAGTCAGAGCCACAGGACTGATGAAAGAGAGTTGGGTTGGTTGTTCAAGGTCTGGTCAGGTGAATGAGATGGATTCCATGGTGACAGCATAAGAAAAGGTTCACCATGAAACAATTACTCACCTGAAATGTGGAATGCAAAGCATAAACTGCCCTCAACCTCTTTGCTGCCTGACCCTGCCACCTGTCACTTGCTGTAGCTCCATTTCCTATGAGCACTCGTCTTCTTTTGGCTACCTAAGACTTTCAGCTTACCTTTTCTGGAGAGGTTCCAAGCATATCTGGATATTGTGATCCTGTACAACCTGCCTAG
Organism: Ramphastos sulfuratus; assembly: GCA_013399055.1. NCBI lineage: Eukaryota > Metazoa > Chordata > Aves > Piciformes > Ramphastidae > Ramphastos > Ramphastos sulfuratus. Next base: position 64,953 of record WBNM01010428.1, on the reverse strand, counting down.
GGTCACCCTGCTTTAGCAGTGGGGTTGGACTTAGATGATGTCCAGAGGTCCCTTCCAACCCCTATCATTGTGTGATTCTATGATTACATCAGTAAGGTAGGTGATTTTAAGAGCAAAAAATCCTTATTAACAAAATAAGGTAAGAGACTGGGACAAAAGCACACTCCCCCAGCCTGTCTTCCAGAACATAATTATGTTTCTGATCAAGTAGGGAGGAAGAAAGGACCCTTATCCTTCAAAGTAAAATCTGACAGGTGTATCCCCCTACTCTGTAGTAACAAGCAAGAAATCAAAGGTCCCATGTGTCTAATTTTCAAGCTAAACCACGTTACTGAAAGGAATCATCAGTGTTTGGCGTTGTTAGCATCAGCAGTAGAAGCAGAGACCTTCAGGATGTATTCTTACCCTGTTAGAGTAACAAGTTGAGTAAAAGTAACAGAATCATAGAATTGTTTTGTTTGAAAAGACCTCTAAGTTCCTCAAGTCCAACTGTTAGTCTAACATCACCATTGCCTTTAAACTATGTCCCAAAGTACCATGTCCACACATTTCTTGAATGCATTCAGGGGCAGCCTCTTCCAATGTACTCTTTCAGTAAATTTTTTTTTCCTAATATCCATTATAAACCTCCCCTGACACAATTTCAGGCCATAATGTTTTGAGAAAAGAGCCCCCAAAATGCAGCACTGCCTCTGTCCTGTTTTCTGCAGATTGGAATGACAGCATAATGGGACCAGAGCTGAAAAGAGTGAAAAATCGGATAGAAATGCTTAGCAATGACTGCATAATGCCGAATGCTACAGAAATGCATAATAAATGCTGCATAATGGATATGATTACTAAAACAGAACTATGGAATCATAGAGTGTTACAGGTTGGAAGGGACCTCTGAAGATCATCGACTCCAACTCTCTTGCCAAAGCAGGATCACCTAGGGCAGGTCACACAAAAATGCATCCAAATAGGTCTTGAAAGTCTCCAGAGAAGGAGACTTCACAACCTCTCTGGGCAGCCTGATCACTCTCACAGTAAAGCTTCTCCTCATGGTGAGGCAGAACTTCCTGTGTTCCAGTTTGTATCCATTGCTCCTCGACCTATCACAGGTCACCTTTGAAAAGAGACTGGCAGCTTCTTCATGATATCCACCCTTCAGATATTTGTAAACATTCATAAGAACCCCTCCAGACTAAACAGCCCCAGGTCTCTCAGCCTTTCCAGTCCTTCAACATCCTCATAGCCTCCATTGGACACTCTCTAGTCCCTGTCCTTGTTGAACTGAGGAACCCAGAGGTGGACACAGTACCCCAGATTTGGTCTCACCAGGGTACAGTAGAGGGGGATGTTGAGGTCCTTGAATGTCTCCAGAGGAGGGGAACAAAATTGGTGAGAGGATATCAATGAATTTCAAATTGAGATAATTCTTAATGAGAAGTGCTTACTTTATCTGAATCTCTCATGACTTTGAGTTGGTAATTCCTTATTAAATCTTTTTACCACTTCTGAGCCCTGTGTTAACCTCCCTTTCTCTGTGCTGTAGATTTGCAGACAGAACACAAGTTAATGACTTGTCCAAGTTCCTGTGATGCTGCAGATTCTCCTCTGTAATCCCACCGAACGTGTACATTTAGATAAGTCATCTCCACAAAGGATTAGTTTCCTTAAGTAACATTTTTAGTTATCTCCAGCTGAAATGCAAATGTTTTACTTCTGACCTTTTGGAGAATATTGATAGGTCAATATCAATATTCTCCAAAATTCACTCTGCAAAGGTGATGCAGAAGATCCAGAGGCCTTCAAAATTACCTAATACTAAATGGCTGCCAGATCTGTTAGTTGACTGGAATATTGTGGGAAAATAGGAAAAGAAAGAAACTTTTGGGAATGACCAACAACTTTCATAACAGCCTTTGAACAAAGTTTCACAGCCATTATAGAATCAGAGTCATATAATTGGTTTGGATGGAAGAGACCTTTAAGGTTGCTGACTCCAACATTTGACCCAGTACTGCTGGGTCACCACTAAGCCATGTCCCTCAACACTATATCTACATGGCTTTTAAATCACTCCAGGGCAGCCTGTTCCAGATCTTGACAACCCTTTGGGGGAAGAATTTGTTCCTAATATTCAACCTAAACCTCTCCTGGTACAGCTTGAGTCTATTTGCTCTTCTTCTATCATTTGTTACTTGGGAGAAGAAGCCAACCCCCACCTGGTTTCAACCTCCTTTCAGGAATTATAGAGAGCAATGAGATCTCCCCTCAGCCTCCTTTTCTCCAGACTGCACAACCCCAGTTCCCTCAGCTGCTCCTCACAAGACCTGTTCTCTAGACCCTTCACCCTCTTTGTTGCCCTTCTCTGGACATGCTCCAGCACATCAGTGTCCCTTCTTGTAGTGAGGGGCCCAAATCTGCACCTAATATGTGAGGTGCGACCTCACCAGGGGGACAATCCGTGCCCTAGTCCTGCTGGCCACACTATTGCTGATCCAGGTCAGGATGCTGTTGGCCTTAGCCACCTGGACACATGCTGGCTCATATTTGATTCTCTGTTGAGCAATATGCCCAGGTTCTTTTCCACCAAGCAACTTTCTGNGTTTGGATGGAAGAGACCTTTAAGGTTGCTGACTCCAACATTTGACCCAGTACTGCTGGGTCACCACTAAGCCATGTCCCTCAACACTATATCTACATGGCTTTTAAATCACTCCAGGGCAGCCTGTTCCAGATCTTGACAACCCTTTGGGGGAAGAATTTGTTCCTAATATTCAACCTAAACCTCTCCTGGTACAGCTTGAGTCTATTTGCTCTTGTTCTATCATTTGTTACTTGGGAGAAGAAGCCAACCCCCACCTGGTTTCAACCTCCTTTCAGGAATTATAGAGAGCAATGAGATCTCCCCTCAGCCTCCTTTTCTCCAGACTGCACAACCCCAGTTCCCTCAGCTGCTCCTCACAAGACCTGTTCTCTAGACCCTTCACCCTCTTTGTTGCCCTTCTCTGGACATGCTCCAGCACATCAGTGTCCCTTCTTGTAGTGAGGGGCCCAAATCTGCACCTAATATGTGAGGTGCGACCTCACCAGGGGGACAATCCGTGCCCTAGTCCTGCTGGCCACACTATTGCTGATCCAGGTCAGGATGCTGTTGGCCTTAGCCACCTGGACACATGCTGGCTCATATTTGATTCTCTGTTGAGCAATATGCCCAGGTTCTTTTCCACCAAGCAACTTTCTGGCCACTCTTCCCCAGGCCTGAGCAGATAACACTTGAGTGCTGTTTTTGCATTAGGTCTAATCTCTGGTGGTGTTATCCATCACTTGAATTTTACATGGCAAATTCGTTATTACCCCATACCAAAGCAAATTTATAGCAGCTTGGACGTTTGAAAGTCCTCCTCATCTACAGCTAGATTAAATTGTCAGTCAGTGCTACAAATATAGCCTGGCCACATGTTAGGTGAAGCTAAAAGCCAAAGCGATAAGTTGAGCTGACACTTGAAGACATTAGATAGCTTCCATTGATTTATGTTCTCCAAATGGGGGATTGCAACAGACAGATGAAGCAGGTGATACACTCTTTGCTCAAGTTCAAACTCACATCCTAAGGAGAAGCTGAGATCATGATCAACTGCAAGGAAAAGTTGATAATAATTTCCTGTAATCTTCCTAATATCAGCCCTCAAGCATTTGCTGTCAGCAGGAGGATATGAATCTAAGTCATTGATGGTGCCAGATACAGTCCTTAAGCCTCCAGAAGGAGCCTCGGCAAGTGTGTCACCAGCTGTAATGTAAAGACTGGAAATCTGCTGCTTCTTCACTTGAGACTAAATTCCATCACAATAATTGCAGGTCTGCCTTGTGCTATTTTATGCATCTAAAAACCAAAAAGAAAACAAGTAATTGAGGCTTTATCAACAGGTGACAGATGCATTGTCGCAGGCCATTAGCTATTGCAATTCCTGGGCTGCAAATCTTACTCCTACAATAAGAGGACCTACAAGAAAGCCTGGAAGGGACTTTTTACAAGGGCTAGTAGTGATAGGACAAAAGTGAATGTATTGAAGCTTGAGAAGTGGAGATTTAGACTGGGTATTAGAAAGAAATTCTTTATAGTAAGGATGGTGAAACACTGGAACAGGTTGCCCAGGGAAGTTGTGGATGCCCCCTGTCTGGAGATGTTTAAGGCCAGGCTGGATGGACCCTTGAGCAAGGTGTATTGGAAGGTGTCCCTTCTGATTGGAAGGGGGGTTGGAACTAGATGATCTTTAAGGTCCCTGTCAGCCCAAACCAATCTATGAGTAAGACAACAGCTCTATGAACCTCAACTTACAATGATATGTTCTTCAGTGTGAAGACCACAGAAGGAATTTTAACTACATTAAATAAAGTTTAGTCATCTTACTTGCATGATCTGCATCATTTCACTTCCTTGGAAAGTATCAAGAATGATTGAAGAGCCAAGATACTGTTAATAGTCCTTAAAACCTCCAAAATACCACAAGTCTAGCTCCACTCAACCCAAGAGGGACATTAGGGAGATGGCCCAAGAAAGCCTAGATTTACAGAAGTTTAAGTAAAATTGATACCAGGAAGATGCTTAAGATCCTGTATGACAAATGTAATTGCTCTTCTTCGACTGAGTAATCTCTTGCTAAAAAATACATCAGCTAAAGGGCTCACACTGGTAGCAAGTGTCATTTTTCACGTTGGTGTAGAAAGTCAATTTCTTTCTGGTCTCATTAGAGAACATGAATTTTGTGGCTCTGCTGTTTCATCATTGTGGTGCTTCAGTGTTTTACTTGACACGTCCTTGTACTACGGGAACGTGCTTCAGCTGGTGTTTGCTTCTTAGAGGGGGTGGATTGCATTACTCTTCCTTTTCTCATTTTCCTGTCATTTTTTGAATAATGGATTCATTGTACTAAAGACCTTATTTCACTTCACTTTTCATTCATTTCTTTACAAGGAAAGTGGTGAGGGAGTGGAACAGGTTACCCAGAGAGGCTGGGTAATCATCCAGCCATGGAGATGTTCAGTGCTTGGCTAAGCAAGTCACAGTTAGCCTGATCTAGTATTGGCAATAATTCTGCATCACTTAGGAGGCTGGATGAAGTGACCTTCAAGGTTTCTTCCAGTCTGTGTTTCTTTGATTCTATGGATCATTTTGAGCATCTTTGAAATGTTTTAATCTGAAGCTTGGAGTTTCTTCTTTAAAATGCTCGTGCATAACAATAAATCTTGTTTTAAGATGGAGTATCTGTTGTTTGGGTACTTGGTTGATTTATCACTCGATCTATGATGCAATCTCTACTTCAGATTTCCTGACAGCTCACAGTTCAATTGACTTGTACCTGTGCCTAGTGGCTGGAAGGTTGCCCAGCAGAAAAGAGCCTGGGAATGCTGGTTGACAGCCATCTGAACATGAGCCAGTAGTGTGTCTGGGTGGCCAAGAAGGTCAGCAGCATCCTAACTGGCCCCTCAATCCAAAAGGAATGTTGAAGTAGTGGGCCGTGTCCAGAGAAGGGCAACAAAGCTGGTGAAGGGTCTGGAGAACAGGTCCGGTGAGGGAACTGGGGTTGTTTAGTCTGGAGAATAGGTGACTGAGGGAAGACCTCATTGCTCCCTACAGCTCCCTGAAAGAAGGCTGTAACCAGGTGGGGGTCAGTGTCTTCTCTCTAGTATCAGGTGACAGGAGTGGAAGTGGCCTGAAACTGTGCCTGGGGGTGTTTAGGTTGAATATTAGGAAAAAAATTCTTTACTGAAAGAGTGGTCAGGCACTGGAATGAATTGTCCAGCGAGGTGGTGGAGTCACTCACTGGAGGTGTTTAAGAAATGTGTGGATGTGGCACTTTGGAACAGATTTTAATGGCCATGGTGGTCTTAGATTGACAGCTGGACTTGATGATCTTAGAGGTCTTTTCCAACTAAAACAATTCTATGATTTGTCATGATAGCTTCTAGTCAGTGATGTCAGAGTAGAGATAACCTTATTTTCTCTGTAACACAGCTCTGATGGGCTACCAAGTGGTGTGTAAAAATAAATTTCCCAAATGCAGAGGACAAATAGTCTGAGGTAGCACACAAAGGAAATGATGTGAATGTTACTGCAGTCAATGCTGAGAAGAACATGGAGACTTGGGAAGGGAGGTATAAACAGTGCCCTGGATCTGACTGTGGATTTGTACATTACTGCTGTTGAGAAGTGTTAAGATGTTCAGAGATTGAGTTGTCCTAACAAGGAGGAGAGTGTCAGCATCATCACAATTTGTCACCCCCAATCCTTCATACCAATGTGTATTTCTCCCTAAAGAAGACTTTTTTTTGTAGCAAAGCAGGAACATCTCTACAGTCCAGGGCCAGCTGACAGATTCAACTTGGCCAGCACAGGCATATTCACAACCTCTGTGGGCTCCAGCAGAAAAGGACCTTTCAGGAGAACAGGCAGGTACCTCCAGCTGTGGAGGTGGCCAGGATTCTTCTCAGCCCTTATTTGCTGCCTGATTTTCTCTTGTTCTGCCCAGATTTACCTTGCCCTACTCATGCAGCAGTTTGAGGAGGAAAGGACTGTGGCAGAGCTAAGGACATGTCTGCTTGGTACTTGGTTGTGGTGTTACAATAACTTTTGGTGGCTGAGGTAGGTCTGTGTGAGCAGAGCTTAAAATACAGAGTACATACCCCTTGCTTGTTGTTTACTGCAGTGAGTGGTGGTGTCATGGCCAGGGCAGCAGCACCAGTGAGATGGTCACATATGGCACCTGGCCTGTTCAGGTAGTTTGGCACACCATAGATGAGTCCACAGCCAGGCTCATGCCCTCAGCTCCAACATCTGGGATGCTCTGAGATGGTGATCCTGTTGCCAAGGAGCTTTTTCTTAGCCCTTTACAGAGGCTTCTGGGCTTTCCATAGGAATTTTATAGAATCGTAGTTTAACAAACAGAATGGAAGGGATTGGAAGGGACCTTTAATGTTAGCTAGTCCAAGCCCCATGACATCTTCAGCTAGAGCAGATTGGTCAGAGGCATGTCCAAGCTGACCTGAAATCTTTCCAGAGATGGAGCACCTACCGCCTCTCTGGGCAACTTGAATCAGTGTCTCACCACCCTCAGTGTGAAAAAGACCATCCTTCTGTCTAGTCTTAAACTGAAAGAGGGAGATTCAGACTGTTACTCATTGCTTATAAAGAGTGAGAAATGCCATTGTTACTGCTGTTGCGTAAGGGATGGGGAAGTGTAGCACTGGGAAGGAAAGCTTGTAGCTTCAACAGAGGTGCAAGAATGTGTCTAGGATTTGCTGCTGAGCCCAGCTGTTGTGGAAGTGTGTCCCTGCTCTGGATGCACACCAAGCTAGAGACGGTCCTTACTTTTTCATCCCTACATGATCATAGGATGGTAAGATTGGAAGAGACCTCAAAGATCATCTAGTTCCAACCCCCATAGGCAGGGACACCTCCCACTAGTACAGGTCACTCAAGGCCTCGTCCAACCTGGCCTTGAACACCTCCAGGGAGAGAGCAGCCACAACCTCCCTGGGCAACCTGTTCCAGTGTCTCACCACCCTCACTGGAAAGAACTTCCTCCTAACATCCAGTCTAAATCTCCCCTCTTTCAGTTTAAACCCATTGCCCCTTGTCCTGTCATTGCAAGACCTTGTCAATAGTCCCTCCCCAGCCTTCCTGTAGGCCCCCTTCAGATCCTGGAAGGCTACTATAAGGTCTCCTTGAAGCCTTCTCTTCTCCAGGCTGCAGAGCCCCAACTCTCTCAGCCTGTCCTCATAGGAGAGCTGCTGCCAGCCCTCTGATCATCTTCGTGGCCTCCTCTGGACCCACTCCAACACTTCCACGTCCTTCCTGTGCTGGGGGCTCCAGAACTGTACACAGTACTTCAGATGATTTACCACTAGTATTAACTGCAGATGCAGAGAACGTCTCCTGACATTTACAAAGTGTTAGCATCCATTGTTCTTCTGCAGGTGGCCCTTTGCTTCTCCCCAGAGCAGTCAGGGACTGCTTAAGCCTGTGACAATGAGAAAACAGGACAAACGCTGTCCTGTCAATAAGCTTCCACTCTGCCCAGTGGGCTCCCATTGCCCTGCCACAGGTTCCCTTCTCACCGGGCTCTTCTGCTGAGGTCTCTTGACAGTAAATTGTGTCACTAGTGGGTATGTCTGTACTTGTTCAATGAAGTATTAGGAACTAGATGATTGGACTGATTCATTTCATAGCAGAAGGCCTGTAGTCAGNTGAGGTAGGTCTGTGTGAGCAGAGCTTAAAATACAGAGTACATACCCCTTGCTTGTTGTTTACTGCAGTGAGTGGTGGTGTCATGGCCAGGGCAGCAGCACCAGTGAGATGGTCACATATGGCACCTGGCCTGTTCAGGTAGTTTGGCACACCATAGATGAGTCCACAGCCAGGCTCATGCCCTCAGCTCCAACATCTGGGATGCTCTGAGATGGTGATCCTGTTGCCAAGGAGCTTTTTCTTAGCCCTTTACAGAGGCTTCTGGGCTTTCCATAGGAATTTTATAGAATCGTAGTTTAACAAACAGAATGGAAGGGATTGGAAGGGACCTTTAATGTTAGCTAGTCCAAGCCCCATGACATCTTCAGCTAGAGCAGATTGGTCAGAGGCATGTCCAAGCTGACCTGAAATCTTTCCAGAGATGGAGCACCTACCGCCTCTCTGGGCAACTTGAATCAGTGTCTCACCACCCTCAGTGTGAAAAAGACCATCCTTCTGTCTAGTCTTAAACTGAAAGAGGGAGATTCAGACTGTTACTCATTGCTTATAAAGAGTGAGAAATGCCATTGTTACTGCTGTTGCGTAAGGGATGGGGAAGTGTAGCACTGGGAAGGAAAGCTTGTAGCTTCAACAGAGGTGCAAGAATGTGTCTAGGATTTGCTGCTGAGCCCAGCTGTTGTGGAAGTGTGTCCCTGCTCTGGATGCACACCAAGCTAGAGACGGTCCTTACTTTTTCATCCCTACATGNCATTGCCCTGCCACAGGTTCCCTTCTCACCGGGCTCTTCTGCTGAGGTCTCTTGACAGTAAATTGTGTCACTAGTGGGTATGTCTGTACTTGTTCAATGAAGTATTAGGAACTAGATGATTGGACTGATTCATTTCATAGCAGAAGGCCTGTAGTCAGGTACTTTGACTTCAGCAAGGCTTTTGATACTGCCTCCCATCACATCCTCATAGATAAGCTCAGGAGATGTGGCATAGATGATTAGTCTGTAAGGTGAGCCAAAAACTGGCATGACAACAGAGTTCAGGTGGTTGTCATCAGTGGCCTTGCTAAGGCCTTTGACACTGTCTTCCATGACATCCTAGTGAGCAAGCTCAGGAACTGTGGGATGGAAGAGCAGACAGGTGGATTAGGAACTGATTACATGACAGAGTTCAAAGATTGCTGATCAATGGTGTCACGTCCAGCTGGAAAGCTGTAACTAGTGGATCCCAGGAGGTTCCACCTCAACACAAGGGAGAACTTCTTTCCTGTAAGGGTCACAGAGCACTGGAACAGGCTCCCCAGAAAGGTTGTGGAGTCTCCTTCTCTGGAGACTTTCAAGGCCTGTCTGGATGCATTCCTGTGTGACCTGAGCTAGATTATAGTCTTGATCTGGCAGGGGGATTGGACTGGATGATCTCTGGAGGTCCCTTCTAACCCCTAAGGTTCTGTGATTCTGTGGCTAGATAATCCCCAGAGGTAACTTCCAACCTCCACTATTCTGTGATTCTGTTCCTAACCTGAGCTCTAGGGAATGTAACAGCTGCAGGTGAAACCCTCTGTAACCATTAAAGCAACCAGTTAGTTACCCTGTTTGTAACTAGAATGTAGCAGCAGGACAAGGGGCAATAGATTCAATATGGAGATGGGTTGATTTAGATTGGATGGTAAGAAGTTCTTTACTATGAGGATGGTGGAACACTGGAACAGGTTACCCAGGGAGGTAGTGGAGATGTTGAAGGTCAGGCTTGATAGGTCTCTGAGCACCCTTATCTAGCTGGGGATGTCCCTGCTTACTGCAGGGAAGTTGAACAAGATGATCTCTAGAGGTCACTTCTACCCCAAACCATTCTGATTCTGTGAAAACATTCTCCAATGCCCACTTCATTTGCATTCTTTTATTATTGCTCAGATAAAACTCTTAAGTTGTCTGAAACAACTTCCCCTCTGCAGCAACTTATTAAGAGGTTTGTTCCTTGAGTTGTGCCCTGCTGTGAGTCAGTGTCTGTGTGCTCAAAAGGGCTGTGAGTGATGCAGGGATGTGCTTCAAGCTGAGTTCTCCATCCTTAGGTGATACATTGTCATGAAACTTTCAACTCGTGGTTTACTTTCCTTCCTACTACCATTATTGCAGGAGACATTCTGTGACTGGCTCTGTGTCTTCTTTTTTTGTCCCGGCCTTCATTCTTGTCCATTAATCTCCTTATTTAATTTTTTTGTAATACACATATTTACACTTCATTTAACAACATGACCAATGATTTCTTCAACAAAAAAAATAGTCCTTGTAGGGCAGCAGATGATCATGGATAGCCAAACACCAGAGACTGCAACCTCCTAAAGTCAATCAAGATTTAGAACAGTGGCTAAACATCTCATGGAGATACCCAGCCAATCTGGGAACCATTGAGGCTGCAGTAATGAAGTGAAATATTTGCCATCTGATTATTTACGCTTGCTTTGTTTAATTCTAGTTTGAAAATGAGATCATCACCAAGCTGGATCATGAAGTGGAAGGAGGCCGAGGAGATGAACAGTACAAAGTGTTATTTGAAAAAATGTAAGTGTTGATCAGCAGTGAGATTTATGCCACAGTAAAGGCAGGAGCGAGAGCAATTAGACTACAGTGAACTTTGTAGCCCAGAAATAATTAAAATCTGTTAATGATGCGTAATATTGAGAATTGCACCTGAGTTGAGGTTTATTTTTCTTCATGTGATTAACAAGGCACTTGGTTTTTCAGTCTCTTGGAACACTGCAGGAAACACAAATACCTTGCCAAGAGTGGGGAGACCTTTGTGAAGCTCGTTGTCCGCTTAATGGAGAGGTTGTTGGACTACAGGACCATAATGCATGACGAGAACAAGGAGAACCGCATGAGCTGTACTGTCAACGTGCTGGTAAGCAGAGAGGAGCCCACAACCTGAAGTGAACTGCTGCATTCTTCATTTTACACCTCTGTGTAAAAGACTGTAAATTAGGATTCTCATGAAAGTTTGAAATACTTTGAGTTTCTTTCCTTTTCCAATGAGGGCAAATCTTTAAAAACTTAGGATTTAGATTGGAAAATCTCTTAGGTCATTGAGTCTAACCACTAACTTAAAACTGCAAAGCCCACTGTTAAACCATGTCCCTCAACACCACATTTACATGGCTTTGAAATCCCTGCAGGGATGGGGACTCTATCACTGCCCTTGGTAGCCTGTTCCAGGGAAAGATATTTTTTTCTAATATCCAACCTAAACCTCCACTGATGCAACGTAAGGCCATATTCTCTTGTTACTAGGGAGAAGAGACTGACCCTCACCTCACTCCAACCTACTATCAGGGAGATGTAGAGAGCCAGAAGGTCTCTCTTCAGCCTTTTGTCTCCAGACTAAACAACCTTGGTTCCCTCAGTCAGTCTTCCCAAGATTTGTGCTCTAGACCCTTAATCAGCTTCATTGCCCTTCTCTGGACACACTCCAGCACTAAGGAAAGATTTAAGAGTGAACATTTCAGGGCTTGATCTTTGTTAACTGACATTTACAATAGATGTATGAATAACAAAAGAAGGCTCTGGGAATACCTTATAGTGGCCTCCCAGTACCTGAAGGGAGCCTAAAAGAAAGCTGGTTTAGGGGCTTGTGATAGGAGGAGAGGGAATGAATTGAAGCTGGAGGAGAGGAGTTTTAAACTGGATATTAAAAAAAAATACTTTAAGTGTGGTGAGACACTGGAACAGGTTGGCCAGGGAGGTTGTGGGTGCCCCCTCCCTGGAAGTGTTTAGGGCCAGATTGGATAAGGCCTTGAGCAACCTGCTCTAGTGGAAGGTGTCCCTGCCTTTTTAGCAGGGATTTTGGAGCCAGATGATCTGTGAGGCCCCTTCCAACCCAGATCATTCTATCAATCTATGAACTTTATTCAGAAAACCACTTTGGCATACAGCACGTTGGAGTAATAGTCAGTTTATTCCCCAAATTCCCATGCATTTGCAATCCCATTTGCATTCTGCTTATTGCTCAACTTTCATATTCAGAATTTGGAAGAAATTTGAGTGTATCTATTTCAATCGAAGTAGGAATTCTGAAGTATTTACTCTGTACTAAAATTCTTAGTCTGTTTAGGCTGGAGTTGGAAGCAGAAGTTACCCCCATAACATGCACATCATCCTTTTTGTCCAAAGCATTTAGGTATGAGATTTTACTAGCCCAGAATCAGCACATATTGAAAAAATACATGAATCACAAAGTTTAGAGATCCCCAAAGGTAGTATTATATACAGCAGGGGAGATCTAGAGTNAGGTCTTTTCCAACCTAGATGATTGTGTGAGTCGATATTAAGTCATTGGCCACTAAGGGTTCGTAATTTTTGTCCCTTTATCACGCTCAAAACTTCTATTTCACCTCAATATGCAGGGGACAGACGGTGTTTATTGTTTGTGTGCTATGGCTGATAGATTTTGTTCAGACTGGTTGGGAAAGATCTGAGTAAATAGTTTGTAGCTTTAGCACTTGCAAGTAATGCAAACATCCTCAGCTGGAGCAGTGCAGCCTTTATGCTGCATAATCTATGAGTGAAACAATACCCATTAGTATGGAAGAGAAGATAGAGACATCAAATCAGAAATTGAGATTTTATTTTTAGTTTGCTTTCCCTCTCTGTGCACATCAAAAAGCACCAGAATGTTTAGGAAATGGAAACTTGGAGAGTTGTCACTGGCTGTTGATCTAGCAAGTACCGTTAGGTTGCCCACAGAAAAGTCATAGCATCCTCCTGAGCAGAATTGAAGCTAAAAAAAACACCAAGCAAGAGAGAAGATAAAACATCACATACACCATATGCTCTAAAACATGACAGCCATTGGTAAACTGGGAGAACTTCCTGAGGAAGGTGAATTCATTGTTTAGTCTGGAGAACAGGAGGCTGAGGAGACCTCACTGATCTCTACAACACCCTGAAAGGAGATTGGGGTGGTGGGGGGTGTTGGTCTCTGTTCCCTAGTATCAGGTAATAGAACAAGAGGAGATGGCTGAAATTGTGCCAGGGAAGGTTTAGATTGACTATTAGGAAAAACTTCTTTCCTGAAAGAGTGGTTCAGGCATTGGAACAGACTGCCCAGGGAGGTGATGAGTCCCCAACCCTGGAGGTGTTCAGGAAACATGTGAACATGGCATTTGAGGACATGGTTTAATGGCCAGGATGGTGTTAGGTTGATGCTTGGACCTCTTTTCCAACCGAAAGAGTTCTGTGATTTTGTGATCACAGTACTCTTAGTTTCCTTCAAGTAATTCTTGGCTGTACCAACCTCAGGGGGAGCAATGGCACACTTGGGGCTTGGCTTTGTGATGAGTGTCTCTGACAACATCTCCTGATGCTGATTTTTGTCACTGGAATTTTTCAAGTATTTGGAGATGATAATTTTTTTTAGGTAATGGTGTTAAGTACCATGAGAAAGGAATCAGAGAATCATAGAATTGTTTTGGTTGGAAAAGTTCCTTAACATCATCAAGTCCAGCTGTCAGCCTAAGACACCATGGCCATTAAACCATGTCCTGAAGTGCCATTTCCACAAGTTTCTTGAACACCTCCAAGGATGGTGACTCAACCACCTCCCTGGGCAGTCTGTTCCAATGCCTGACCACCCTTGCAAGGAAGAAATTTTACCTAATATCCAACCTAAACCTCCCCTGGCACACACAACCCTGACACTGAGGTCCGTAGGAAAATATTGTGGGGCAGAAATTCTCTTCTTTTTTCAGTAGGCATGATTTTAAACTAAACCTTTGATTTTTCAAGTTCCATTTACCCTCCAGGGCCAACTCAGTCTTTTCATCATTCTCCAGGCACTTGAAGGGGAATTTAGGCTTTTACAAGAATCCAACCCAGGGCTGATACTCATCACAATTCCCACCTGAGGTCTCAAAAAGTTCTTAATTGGGACTTTAATGATGCAGAGGCTTTCATGGGATTAAGTTTGTCTGTATTGACTCTAGTTTAAGTCAGGAGGTTTGATGGGCATTTAAGCCACTGCTGATGTTAAAAGAAAACAACCCTGTTTCCTCAGCTGCTTCTTCCTACCCCTGACAGTCCTGGCCAAAGCAAGTGTGCTGCCAAGATGGCAAAGCAGATCCAAGAAGGGATCTTGCTGAAAGCTCTCACTATTCTCTCAGTTATTTGTCATCCCCATCAGTTCCTCAGACCTTTGGCTGCAGAGCCACACCAGTAAAGGAGATGTGGGAGGCTGCACTCAAATAGGATACAGGGCCTGCTTTTTTGGGAAGAGGGAACTGTAGTGGATGTAAGATGTGTTGGTGTCAACCTGCTGCCCAACCTCTTCCTATTTTGGTTGATTTGATGCTGCTTCTTCAGCTGCATCAGAAGGACAAAGCAACTGGTGACAGAGTTTGGGTAAAATGGTTTTATGATGTTGATCCTACTAAGCCAGAATTCTTTTCTACTTAAAATAAATAAAAAAAAAAAATTAAAAAAAAAAAGGGGGGGGGCAAATAAAACACAGAATCACAGAACTATGGAGGTTGGAAAGGACCTCCAGCCAGAGATCATCAAGTCCAACCCCCCTGCCAAGGCAGGATCCCTGAGGGTAGTCTGTACAGGAATGTCTCCAGGGAAGGAGACTCCATAACCGCTCTGGGCAGCCTGTTCTGGTGCTCTGTCACCCTCACTGTAAAGAAGTTTCTCCGCATGTTGAGATGAAACCTTCTGTGTTCCAGTTTGTAGCTGTTGCTTCTTGTCTTATTGCTGTGCAGCACTGAAAAGACATTAGCCCTATCCACTTGACACCCACCCTCAGGTATTTGTATACATTGATCAGATCTCCTCTCAGTCTTCTCTTCTCCACAGTAAACAGCCCCAGGTTTCTCAGCCTCTCTTCGTAGGGGAGGTGCTCAAGTTCCCCAGTCATCCTTGTGGCTTTTCACTGGACTCTTCCCAGCAGGTCCCTGTCTGTCCTGAACTGGGAAGCCCAAAACTGGACACAGTACTGCAGGTGTGGTCTCACCAGGGCAGAGTAGAGGGGGGAGAAGAACCTCCCTAGACCTGCAGGCCACAGTTTTCTTGATGCACCCCAGGATGCCAAGTAAGAAACAAACAGCAAAAATACTTCACGAGGTTCAGTTTGTCTTTTGCATTGAATTCAAAACCAGTCAATAGTTATGTCAACCATGATGCTGTATCCACTGAATAATGTGCCATGTCTAATTGCTGTACAGAGATTCTCTCTTGTATTTTTGGTTCTCTGAAGGAAGCAGTTTTGTGTTGGGCTTTATTGAGTATTAGTCCTGAGCATCCGTTAGTGGCTACTTAAACTACTTTAAGTTAGCATTGTAATTTAGTGAAGGAGAAATGTCTCTGTGTTTTGTTTTCTTAGGTACATTTTAACTTTTGGAGGCAAACTTTAAATGAGATTCAGACATGCCCATATCCATCATCCCAGTTTATCCTACCTGGCATTTACAATATTTGTACTGTTAACTGGTTTATCTGGAGACCAGAAGCGTTCAGATGTTCCTGAAGAGAGCAATGAGAGAACAAGTGGTGTATAAAAGCAGATAGACAACACTGATCTAACTTTTTCTTTCCAAAGAAATTATTAGAATTTAAGAGTAGATGATGTATTGCTCAGCTGAAGTTTGGAGTTTTAAATCTGTAGAGCAACTGTTGCTTAAAAATTACAGGTTTGTATGTTACAAAATTTCAACTGAAAGTGGTTAATAATGTGTGGCTTGCAAATGCCAGGAGCAGATTTCCAGCTGTAAGTACTATTCTTGGAAATTCTTAACCTTTGCAGTGAGACACAAGCCCTAATACACTACATGAAACATCACAGCATTAGACTTTGTAAGTTAAATAACTTGGTGTTCTATCACTGGAGGCAAATTTCATTTTGCAGTTTCAGAGGCCGACATTACGCAATGATGAATTTTTAATTTAGAGCATGTTCTGTGTACATTCCAGATTATGAAATCAAAGGCTCTGTAACCAAATTATGTTTTTTTTCAGAATTTCTACAAGGAGATTGAACGAGAAGAAATGTACATAAGGTTTGTAAACATCACCAGTGACAAACTCTGCTTGGCTTACTGTGGTGTAATTGGAGAAAATTAAGTTCATATTAAGCAGTCGCTTGGGGGCTGGAGGAAAAGAAGTAATAAAAAAAGGCATACCTTGGCTAAGCCCTCAGTAGATTCCAAAGCTTATCTTCACTGACAACAGGGAGCATTAGAAATTAGAGTCATAAGATATCTTTTTTGTCCCCTTTCTCCAACTCCTTCAGTTACATTACAATGAAACTGAAATACTCAGGAGTGTTGTCATATGAAGGAAATAAATCAAAATAAAGCTGAGCAGAGAAATGGTTTTGCCTCCTGGCAAGGCAGAAAATATGTGACTTGGGGTAAAAAGAACTATCAAACAACACCATGACTGATACTTATTTTAAATTGAAAGCTTTTGGAACCTTTCAGAATCTGTTTTCACCCAAAAATGTGGTAATAATGCAGTTGGGATTTTCGTAAACCTCAGGGTTTCTAGTTCTCTGTTTGGACGTGGGCTTAAAGGTTGTGTGTTTGCTGCTATTTTAGCTAGCTAAATATTAATTACTACTTAGTTCTCAGATGTCTGTTTGTTACCTTTTTGGAAGAATTATCACTTTTAAACTTGCTTCCTGTTGTTTAAATTGTTTTAATTAGTGCCTTTAGTAGTTTACAGAAAAAAAAAAAATAACTAGCAAAGGGCAGGATTGATCAATGTGGACAGAGTTAGGAGTTACAGGTCTGCCCTATGCAGCATCTCTTTAAAGACAAATAGTCTCTCACTGCCAAACCCTCACCCAAATTCTCTCCTTTTTCTGTTATCAAACATAATGTGTCAATGTTATGTATTTTCACAACTTTAGTAGTTTTTGAGTGAAGAGATTAAGTTGTCACTAAGAGAATCCAACAAACAAATGAAGAGAATCCCCTTCCAGAGTTGTGATGAAGAGAAAGTTAAGGAAGATGCAACTGAAGTGAAGGGAGAAGACTTATTCATCTCCATAGCAGAGCAATTAGAGTTCTGTCTCTTGCACAGACTCTCTGTTGGATTCATTACACACCACAAGCTACTTGTGTGCATTTGGAAAAAGAGTGCAATGAAAATGCAAATGGTCTTACAGGTTGTCTGCAAACAGAAATAGGAGCTTTACATGATCCCACATTTTATTTAACTGTGTGAAGGTGGAGATCAACCACTGAAGTCTTCAAAATTAATTATTTAGAATCATGAAATACCTCAAGTTGGAAGGGACCCATAAGGATCAAGTCCAACTCCCTGCTCCTCAGAGAGCTGCCTAAAACTAAACCATATAACTAAGAGAATTGTTTAGATGCTCCCTGAACTCTGATAGGCTTGGTATAAATATCTCTTTGAAGATTTAGGTTCTGCCATTTTGACAGCCCTCAGAAGAATCAGAATTAAAAGATACGGAGGTTTTCACACATCTCAATTTTCCTTACCTCAAAATGGGGTCATAAAAGATTTTAGCATCATCACCACACTACAGCAGCAGATCACTCAGCGTTAGGTGCACACAGCTTTGAATGGACAAGGGCTGAATTAAGAAGAAAGCCAAAAGAACACATTTCTCAGTCTTCCCACTGACAGGAGCAGCAGGGTTCAATTGCCAATAAATGACCAACATCCAGGCAACTTGGTTTTCAATAAAGAGAACTCTATTGCCACGCGCTGTAGTCCAAAACCTACTCGTTACATTGTTTCTTGTAAAATACATATTTAACTTTTTACTAAAGTTGGTATGCCTGCTGTTGCCTTTCCATTAAAATGTGTGAAGGAATTTTGACATTTCTGGGCTACTAAGAATTGATTGCTAAGTAATAATACAAGCCACATTACATAGAGACGTTTGCATGCAAGGCATTCATTCAGATTCTTGTTTTTTGTAACATTTAAGCACTAAGTTTTTTTTAGAGCCACTGTTTTCATTACTTGCAGGTATTTGTACAAGCTGTGTGACCTGCACAAGGAGTGTGATAACTATACAGAAGCTGCCTACACGTTACTTCTGCATGCCAAACTTCTTAAGGTAAGCACCAAAATGCATCTCAAGGTTTGACAGTCACGGTAGCATTAACCAGTAGCTGAATTTGTTTGTCACTCTTAGAACATCCATACATACTTCAGACTTATTAACAACTGCATGCTGCTTCTTATGTCACTGTTGCATTTTTAAACATTTTAACATTTTAAACATTAAAAACAGTGAATCTTTGGCACTTGTAATTAATATGTATTCCACAGATTGGATGTTAGAAAGAAATTCTTTACAGTGAGGGTGATGACACTGCAATGTATTATCATAGATATATTTATCATAGAATGGTAAGGTTGGAAGGGACCTCAAGGATCATCTAGTTCCAACCCCCTGCCATAGGCAGGGACACTTCCCACTAGCACAGGTTACTCAAAGCTTCGTCCAACCTAGCCTTGAACACCTCCAGGGAGGGAGCAGCCACAACCTCCCTGGGCAACCTGTGCCAGTGTCTCACCACCCTCACTGCAAACAACTTCCTCCTAACATCCAGTCTAAATCTCCCCTCTGCCAGTTCAAACCCATTGCCCCTTGTCCTGTCATTGCAAGACCTTGTCAATAGTCCCTCCCCAGCCTTCCTGTAGCCCCCTTCAGATACTGGAAGGCTACTCTAAGGTCTCCTGGAAGCCTTCTCTTCTCCAGGCTGCAGAGCCCCAACTCTCTCAGCCTGTCCTCATAGCAGAGCTGCTGCAGCCCTCTGAGCATCTTTGTGGCCTCCTCTGGACCCGCTCCAACACTTCCATGTCCTTCCTGTGCTGGGGGCTCCAGAACTGCACACAGGACTCCAGGTGGGGTCTGAGGAGAGCAGAGCAAAGGGGCAGAATCCCCTCCCTTGCCCTGCTGCCCACACTGCTCTTGATGCAGCCCAGCACTCGGTTGCTGTCTGGGCTGCACTCACACTGCAGGCTCATGTTGAGCTTTTCATCAACCCAGACCCCCAGGTCCTTTTCCTCAGGGCTGCTCTCAGCCATTCACCACCCAGCCTGGATTTGTGCTTGGGATTGTGCCTACCCAGGTGCAGGACCTTACACTTGGCCTTGTTGAATGTCATGAGGTTGGCCTGGGCCCACCTCTCCAGCCTGCCCAGGTCCCTCTGGATGGATCCCTGCCCTCTAGCAAGTCGACTGTGCCACACAGCTTGGTGTCATCTGCAAACTTGTTGAGGGTGCACTGATTCCTCTGCCCATGTCACTGACAAAGATGTTAAACAGCACTGGTCCCAGCACTGACCCCTGAGGGATGCCACTTGTCACTGGTCTCCAGGTGGACATTGTGCCGTTGATCACCACTCTCTGCATGTGACCATCCAGCCAATTCCTTATCCAGCAGTGCTCCACCCATCAAGTCCATGTTTTTCCAGCTCGGTGACCAGGATGTTATGTGGGACAGAGTTTTTCACGGAGAGAGTGGTCAGGCACTGGAATGAGCTGCCCAGGGAGGTGGTTGAGTCACCCACCCTGGATGTGCTTAAGGGTCATTTGGATGTGGTGCTTGGAGATATGGTTTAAGGTGAATCTTGTAGAGTTATAGGTTGGACTTTGTGATCCCGAGGATCTTTTCCAACCTGGATGTCTCTGTGATTCTGTACGTATTTAATGCAGCCTTGTCATCACCATATTACTAAAAGGAGGTTTATGTTTTAATTTCAAAATGCAATCAACAGAAAACTTGACTAGGTGTGCTTGATCTAGCTGACCCTGCTCAATCAGGGGGTCAAACTGGATGATCCCCAGAGATCCTTGCCAAAATTTAAATTTTATACAAATTAGTGGTTTCCGAAGCCTTTAGTGCAGTCCCGTTCTTCCTCACATCTCACCACCCACAGTGAAACCTTTCTCTCTCCAAGGAGACCTGGATCTCTTTTTACTCCCCTGGAGGTTTGTATGGTACAGAGTGTCAGGGACAGAATAGGTCAGATGTTCATTTTTCCCCTTGGTCTGTTTCTCATGCCAATGAGGAGTCTACTGGAATCTTCTGCATTATTGCAACCTTGAGTTTTATTCCAGAGGCTATGTTAATTCCATAAAGGAAATTTATCTCATTCTAAACCTCAAGTTGTTCTTAGCAATCTTTGATTTAATCTAAGCAATCCCAAGTGAAATGCAAGTGTCAAATATCTATTTGGAAAAGCTGCAAAGTGGAAGGTGTTAAACAAAATGTTTCTAAGGGATGCACTGAGAATTATTCCTCGAAACTGCATCCAAGCTTTAATAAGACTAAATAGGAGACAAACTGTACATGTGCAATTTAAAATGCTTTGAAAAGTATTTACTCTGTTTTGAAATAAATAGAGGGTTATTACACAAGAAAACATCAGCAAGATTCATCTGGAGTGCAAAAGCGCTGTAGCAGTAGCTTTATTCATTCTTAAATCAGGGGCAGGTTTTGGATATAGCTTGCTGGATGCAGCCACTTCTTTGGTAATAACATTTTCTGTGCTGAGCAGTAAAGATGTGTGGAGATGGCTCTGGAACTTTCAGTCCCACAGACCTGTGGGCAGAAGCTCAAGTGAGTAATTTGCCTAGTCTGTGGCTATGAATATCTCATTTAGATATGTAGGACACAAATGCCAAACTGTGTAATACTTGTTCCTCGTGCTTCGCATCTTTAGGCAAGATAAAAGATTCAATCCCTCCACAGATGTTGCATTTCCTTGAGAAACAATATAATGAACCATGCTATAAAATGTCATTCAAACTTGAACGTGTTATGGCTTGAACATGTTGATCTTGTTTATACTTGATCACAGAATCACAGAATTAACTGTGTTGGAGAAGACCTTTGAGATCATCAAAGCCAACCTATCACCCAGCACCCTCTAATTAACTAAACCATAGCACTAAGTGCCCCATCCAGTCTTCCTTTTAAACATCTCTATGGATGGTGACTCCACCGCTTCCCCAGGCAGCTCATTCCAATGCCAATCACTCTTTCCATGAAGAATTTCTTCCTAACATCCAGCCTAAACCTGCCCTTTATAAAAGCATTTCTTATTATCATTGACAGCAGTGACCGGTCTTAAGTTCTAACTGGGCTTTTGCCTCTATAATTTTCTTCCTACACAACCTAGCAACATCCTTAAAATTTTCCTGAGTTACCTCCCCCTCTTTCCAAAGGTGATATGCCCTCTTTTTTTCCCTTAAATCCTTCACAAGTCCCTTGCCCATCCAGGCTGGTCTGGCTCTGCCTTTGGCACATCAGGACAGCCTGTTCCTGCACCTTCAAGGTTTCTTTCTTAAAGTAGGTCCAACCTTCCTGTACCCCTTTGTTTTAAAGGGCTTTTCCCCAAGGTACTCTCCAAGTTAATTCCTTGAACAAGCCAAAGTCTGCCCTCCAGAAGTCCAGTGTGGATGTTCTGTTGATGCCCCTCCTTGTTTCACTGCATATTGAAAATACCCCAGACAGCCTCAGACCACCACATCTCCCACCAGCCCCTCTCTATTTGTAAACAGCAGGTCAAGCAGACCCTCAACCCTGGGGCACAGCAGCCGTGTCAAGAAGCAATGCTCCATACTCTCTAAAAACCTTCTAGGCTCCTCTTTACTGTGTTAAGTTCTCAGCAGACATCTGGCAGGTTAAAGTCACCTACAAGAACAAGGGCTGGTGTGCTGGTTTGAGGCTAATTGGAATATTTTAATGAAGAAAATTATAGGCTGAGAAAGGAAAACAATGGTAATACCTACTTCACACATAGGCTTGCTGAGATGTTTGAGACTAAGAACATAAATGTAGATAAGACACTCGGGCTCAGACACTCTTGGGCTGTCTAGCTTCTTTGCCTTCTCCTCTCTGCCGAGTAACCTCACTAACCACTTTCCATCTAACCCCCCTGGCCGAGCCTCCAAACTCACCTTGCATGTAAGGCAAACCTTGGCATAAGGTATAGGGGTGGGGAGAAGGTGGAAGGGTGGTTGGGAGCCCCTCCTGGGGTCTCTGATTTCTGGGAGGGGTGTTGTGTTTCTGTATTACCTTTACCTTGTATATTTCTGTAACTATTCCTGTATGTTGTGTATATATCTGCCTGTATATTGTGCTAAGCTGTAAACAGAGCTTCAGTCCTTAACTTCCAGCTGGCTGAGTCTAGTCTGGGTGATTTTACAAAGTGTGGGGGGGGCAGAGAACTCCCAAACCATCACAGATGGCAATCTTGAGACATCCTGCAGGTGTTTATAGAATAATACATCAACCTGCTCTTCCTGGTTGGGTGGCCTATAACAGACTCCAACCAGTGTGTCAGTCTTAATTGGTCTGCCCTCTGATTTTTACCCACAGCCACTCAATTTGATCATCATTAGTCTCAAGGTCCACAGTGGAGGGGTGGCCACCCCTCCACCCCTTCTCCCTCTCCTGTCTCTCCTGAAAAGCCTGTATCTGCCCATTGTAGCCCTCTAGTCATGCGATTCATCCCAGCACATTTCTGTGGTGGCGACTACATCATAGTTTTCCTGCTGTACCAAGGCTTCCAGCTCATCTTGTTTGTTACCCATACTGCGTGCATTAGTGTACATGCACTTCAGCTGGACTGCTGATCTCACCCCTGACTCTGGCTTACCACCCTCTGCTTCCTCTCTTGAGAGCCTGGTTTCATCCGCGTACCCCTTCAAACCGAGTTTAAAGCCCTCTCTCTGAGGGCTGCCAATGATCTTAGAGGTCTTTTCCAAACTTAATGATTGCATGCTATGATTCTATGATTCCATTGATAGTGTACTTCATGCGCCTTAAAGTTTAGCCCATTTTAGGTTTTCTTGAAGAATGCCTTCAGTGAACAGATTGACTGTCTTAATATAGTCCTTTAATTTACTGGAGAGAAATATCCAGATTTCTTCCCTTATAATGCATGTCAAACACAGGGAACTGAGGTTGTTTAGAGGAAAGGAGGCTGAAGGGAAACTTAGGTTGGACAAGGCCTTGAGTAACCTGTGCTAGTGGGAGGTGTCCCTGCCTATAGCAGGGGGTTGGAACTAGATGATCCTTGAGGTCCCTTCCAGCCTTACCATTCTATGATTCTATGAAACCTTCTTGCTCTCTATCTAAAAGGAGGTTGGAGAGAGGTGGGGGCTGGCCTCTTCCTAGTAACAAGTGTTAGGATGAGAGAATATTGCCTGAAGTTGCACCAGAAGATATTTAGGTTGGATATTGGAAGAGACTTCTCTGAAAGGTGGTGGAGCCACCATCTCTGGAGAGGTTTAAATGATACAGAGATGTGGTACTGAGGTGAATTGTTCAGCATGAGACTTGGCAGAATTAGGTAATGATTGGACTTGATGATCTTAAAGATCTTTTCCAACCAAAATAATTCTTTGAATCTATGATTCCAAATCAATGGAACATGGCATATGTAAGGGCAGTATTTGTCACAGGTTTTTGTCACTAAGCCAATGTTTGTTTATAAATACAATGATATTAGACTTTGAAATTATATTATTATACAAGTGTATCAGTCTCTCTGATACAATACCCTGCTACTACCAGTAGTTAGCAGTGGATGGAGGAGTTCAGTGTTGCTTGGGAAGCAGCAGTATTGTGGTATGTGGAACTCTAAGCAATTGAGTTTTCCTGTCAAACTTCGAGGACAAGGATTTTCGATGACACTCATCATTGGCATATATTTCATCATGCTGATTTTAATGGGATCACATTTAGGTCAAGACAGAGAGCTTTTGAGAATTTCACCTTTCAATTTGTGAGAGGACTGTCTGAGGAAAGAGAGCCACCATCCTCTTCTCCAGATTACTGCAGACTGATTAAGCACTCTCCAGAAGAGAGACTTTAGTTGGGGCGAGGGGGGTTTAACCCATTTAGTCAAACTCGGGGTGTTCAGAACTGACAGAAGATGTGACTTTTAGTATGCTGAAAACAATGCCATTGCATTGCAGACTCTATGAGGTTTGTGTTGCTCAGAAACACAGCTTTGCAGTGCAAAGTTGCCAGAGTTAACCTGCTTCAGCCAACCACAAACATACTTATTTGTTGAAATTTATTGGTTGAAATTTAATAAGATATAGGATGTAAACTGGGTGATTTAACAGCAATTCTATGAGTAAATCTGATATGCTGCATCTCTGCCTGATCTTCTCCTACTGTCTTACCATTTTTTTTTTCAGTAGGCAGTCCTCCTTTTTTAGGAACTTTGATTTTCAAAGAGGAAAGTGAACAGTTCTCTAGTTAACTTATGTTTTTTGAACTTGGTTTCTTAAGGCAACAAGAGCACCTCTCCCTGTCTCTTTTTTGGTCTATGAGAAGTGTTACTTAATTTAATGGAGGCTTTTGATTTGATTTGGTGGAGGTTCATACATCTCTTAAGGTTTTCATTTCCTGCTAGCCTCATGAAAATGGGCAGCTTTGTAAGAGCAGGCTGTAGTGTAAGCATCCTGTGTAAGAAAAAGGCTTCAGTATTATCTGACTCCCCCAGGCAGGGTCATAGGAAATATTAGTGGGAGGAGAAGAAGAGGCGATAGGAATATTGGAGTCCAGAGGTTTCAGTTGCACCTATGCCTTAGTGGACACTAGAATATGCAGGTGCAAGGGAGGAAGATGAAGGGGATTGCTTGATCCTCTCAGATCTAGGAGGAAATCCATTTGATATCTGTGCCTTGCTCATCACCCCTTAGGCATTTGCTGGAAGAGCAAGAACTACTAATTGCAGACAGGCTGTGTGAAGTTAGTCATGCTTTTCTGTGCCTCCAAATGTTCCCTGTGAATTTTAGCTGTTTCATTCCTGTGCCTAAAGTCCTTCTTGTTTGTATCGATGCATCTTGGCTTCAGGGCTTATCTCAACATAAACCTGGCAAGTGCTCATTATGCATCCTGCAGGTTATACCTATCAGCAGGCCAAGGTCAGTCTCATCAAACTCACTGGGGAGAGGAAGCCACCCCAAGAAGCTTCCTTCCAGCTGATATATGTAATTAGCCTCCAATTACCACATCCAAACAAATAGTCCATGTGCCCAAAGAATCAAAACTTACCCAAAAAATCTTTGTTAGTGCTTTGGCACTGCTTCATTAAATTAAAAAAATAAAATAAAATGAAAAAAAAAGGATGTATTTTATATTTTACTTAGACTAACTTTACTGTTCTATTTAATAACTTCCTATTTGCTTTCAATTTTTCCTCTTTCTTTTATGATTTAGTGGTCAGAAGAGGCTTGTGCAGCACATCTTACCCAGCGGGATGGATACCAGGCTGCTACTCAAGGACAGCTGAAAGATCAACTCTATCAAGAAATTATCCATTACTTTGACAAGGGCAAGGTAAAAGGATGGGGGAAAAAAAGTCCAAATCTGTTTCATTGCTTTTTCTCTCTAACTCCTAAGTTGAATAGTAAACATAGTTTGCATCCAGTGACCTTCAGGGAGCTTTAAACTTGTTGTAAGTTATTTGGAGTGCTTTATGTAAACGGTCCACCAGCTAGCACTTCAAGATAATGATACTAAAAAAAAAAAAGTAAAAAGAAATCAATGTGTTTATAACTGCTGTGTTAAAGGTAAATATATGTGCATATGATGGCATAGAGAAAATAAAAATGGGATGCATGTAATTTAGGGGAGGTACTTTTTCTGGCCGTTAAAATAGGTAATGCAGCCCTTCAGCTACCCTTGTTTTCTCTTGTGTACACAAAATAATTCCCTCAGAGAATGGATAATTGTGGCTTATATCCAAAAATGGCAGAAATTTTCTCAGATGAGACTTTCATTGCAATTGCATCTTCTAATGCAAGATTAATATGCATTTGACCGTTGTGTGGTGGGAGGGGGAGAGTGCCAGTGTTACCTGGCCATAGCATTGAAGGGATTTAACTTGGTAGACAGGGATTCAGATCTATAGAATGGTTTGGGTTAGAAAGGACCTTGAAGATCATCTAATTCCAAACCCCCTGCTACTCCCAGGGACACCTTCCACTAGGCCAGGTTGCTCAGCTTGACCTTGAACACCTCCAGGGAGAGGTCGTCCATAACCTTCCTGGGCAACATGTTCCAGTGTCTCACCTCCCTCACTCTAAAGAATTTCTTCCTAATATACAATCTAATACACTCACTACAAGCCCTTGTAAAATGTCCCTCCTCAGCTTACTTGTAGCCCCCTTCAGACGTCTCCCTGGAGCCTTCTCTTCTCCAGGCTGCCAATTCTCACAGCCTGTCCTCATAGGTTACGTTCTCCAACCCTCTAATCATCTTCATGAGCCTTCTCTGGACCTGTGCTAGCAAGTCCATGACCTTCTTATGCTGGAGGCACCAGAACTGGATGCTGTACTCCAGGTAGGGTCTCATGAGAGCAGAATAGAGGGACAGAATCACCTGCCTCATCCCAATGGTCACACTTTTGTGTTTGGATATTTTGTGCACAGAATGATTAAATATAAAAGCAGAAGTTTGTCCGAATATTTCAGGACCATACACTCAGGTATGTTTCAAAACAAACCCAACCCACATATTGCCCTTTAAAACTGCCATATCTTTGATACAGTGATGCAGTGCAAACACCAATGTTCTGGTAGAACTAAACTGTTTTCATATTGTCCAGGTAAGTTTTTAGCAGAATCAGATTAGTATTTGGATAGAAATTGCTTAAAAGGTCAAAGTTTATACCTTTTTTTTTAGTGCAATATTTAGAAGTTGTTTAGTAAGTGATGCTAAAAAAAGTTGTGATTTTGGACTGTGCTAGAGCTGGACTGCACAAATTGGCTGTGTGGGGCTGGGGCTTGTGTAGGTGGCATGTTGCATCTGCAGTGGAGAGCATTGGTTTCCACAGCATGCTGCTTCTGCCCAAAAAGCTTTTACTAACTTCTTTAGTGATAGGTAGAGAGAACCTCGTTATAATTAGGGTCATAGCTGATTTAAATGTGTATTTTAATCATAGAATCATAAAATTGTTTTGGTTGAAAGAGACCTTTAGGATCCACCATTAGCCTAGCAGTTCCATCTTACCGCTAAACCATGTCTCTCAGTGACATCTCTACACCTCTACATTGGGTCTCCTTTTCTGGAGACTTTCAAAACCCACCTGGATGCAATTCCTGAGTGAACTACCCTAAGGGATTCTGCCTTGGCAGGGAGGTTGGACTCAATGATCTCTGGAGGTCCCTTCCAATCTCTATATAAAGTTCTGTGATTCTGTGATACACAGCTTTTAAATCCCTTCAGAAATGAGGACTCCCACCCACCACTGCCCTGGGCAGCCTAGTCCAGTCCTTGACAACTCTTTTGGGGAATAAGTTTTTCCTCATGTGCAACCTAAACTTTCTCTGGCACAGCTTGAGACCACTTCTTCTTGTTCTGCTGTTTGTTTATTGGGAAATCAAACAGGCAACCTATCTCCAAGCTCCTTTCAGGGAGTTGACAAAAGTGAGGTGGTCTCCTGTCAGCCTTCTTTTCTCCAGACTGAACAACCCCAGTTTCCTCAGCTGCTCCTCCCAAGACCTGTGCCCTAGCAATAATATTAATATATAATATAATAATATTAATGTTCTCTTTTCTTTGGAAAAGGGAACTCAGAAGTGCCATGGTTTTATTTTGCTGCCTTACATCTGTCTTCACAGTTATTCTTCTATGGTGATAGGATACAGGTGATGGAAATTGTTCTTCTGAGCACCACTCCAATGCATTTTGGCTGCAGATTAAACCCTGCAGTGTCCTTTACATCCCTACCGAACCCAGCCTGTCCTAAAGTCGTGCCTGCCTGTTTCTGCTGCTCACACTAATGAGCTGTTTATATAAACAGCAGGCAAAATACCTGCTGCTCACTGCTCAGCCTGCGCCGCCTCGCCCAGCACGGCATCCACGCCTGAGAGACCCTTGTTAGACTGAGTCACCATTAATCATTTTTTCAGATTTTCCATTTGAGATGAGAGAAGGCTCTGCCTGCTTTCAAAATACAGTGTTTTCCTTTTTCCTCATAGTTAAATACGTGAACCATCATTATTCCAAAGATGCTTGGTGAAGAATGATATCAAAGGAACCACTGTGATAAGTTATTCCTTACTCCTATTTCTTATTTCTTATTCCTTACTGTCTCCAGCTTTGTTATCAGCCCCTTTAAGTCCTGAGAGGCCACCAGAAAGGTCTCCCTGGAACCTTCTCTACTCCAGACTGAACAGCCCCAACTCTCTCAGTCTGTCCTCACAGTAAAGGGGTTCTTGCCCTCTGATCGTGTTCA
The DNA here is from genome assembly GCA_013399055.1 of Ramphastos sulfuratus. Taxonomy (NCBI): domain Eukaryota; kingdom Metazoa; phylum Chordata; class Aves; order Piciformes; family Ramphastidae; genus Ramphastos; species Ramphastos sulfuratus. Next base: position 36,488 of record WBNM01010428.1, on the reverse strand, counting down.
CAGTCTCCTCTGACCCCACTCCAACAGGTCCATGTCTGTCATGTGCTGAGGACTGCAGAGCTGGCCCCAGCAGTGCAGGTGGGGTGTCACCAGAGCAGGGTGACAAAGGGCCCTCCCATCCTCTTCAAAGCACTCTTTCCTAGGTACAGATAATTCTCCTCTGATTTTCTGATCACTCAAGCTGGTAATAACTTTTCATATTTTTTTCAATTAAAATCAAAATGAAACCACTGTACAGTGAGAATATGATCATCTTGCATAAGTTTTCAAGGGTCAGGAAGCTGAAAGTTGAGGTTTCCATAGTTATCCTCTCACTTAGGATGTTCTGACATTGGGTTAAATAAGCTTCTTCCCTCTTAGCTATGCAGTTTGCCAATGTATTCCAGCAGCTGCATTACAGATGCCGTTCCGTGGGCAGAAACACATCTGAAGCAGTATTTGCCGTGCATTTGTAGAAGACTGTAGACTAACTGTAGAAGCCAATACACTACCTAATTCATCCATTTTTTGTACCATAATGGCCCAGCCCTAACTCTGCCTGTCAGTTCACTCTAGGCTGACCTTGCTACTTTGCATTCTCTTCCCACAAAGTTAACAATAATACAGAAACACAACACCCCTCCCAGAAATCAAGAGTCCCCAAGAGGGGCTCCCAACCACCCTTCCACCTTCTTCCCACCCCTCTGCCTTACTCCAGGGTTTGGCTTATGCACAAGATGAGTTTGGAGGATTGGCATGGGGAGGCTAGAAGCAGAGTGGTTAGTTAGATTATTCAGCAGAGAGGAGAAGGCAAGAAGCTAGAGAGACCAAGACTCTCCAAGCCTGTGAGACTGTCTTATCTATGTTTTGTGTTCTTATACATCTCAGCAAGCCTATGAGTGAAGTAGACATCACCAGTGTTTTCCTTTCACAGCCTATAATATAATTTTCTCCATTAAAATATTCCAATTAGCCTCAAACCAGCACAATTATGTAGAAATGGAGGAGAGGGATGACCTAAAAGAGGACACTTGGTATTAAAACATTGGCTTTTTTTTTTAAAGGATGATATAGTTCATTCTCTCAGGAATTGAGATCTTCTGTCAGCAGAGTAATTTCCTGGAGGAGTCTGTGGTGCACTTTTCATCTGAAGACCAACCATGAGGCTTTTTCCCCAAATCTTAGCATTCCTGGTGAGGTGAATTTATAGGAAAGTATAATCCTCAATACACAGATGGGAATAGAGTAGATCTCTCACTTCTAGACCAGAAGTGCCTGAGAAATTTGTAGTTTAATAATAGGGAGTGTAGGTCTGAGCTGAAAACAGGAGTGTGGGCATCTCATTCTGGCTGAGAACGAAATACCAGCCTTCACCATGAATATCCCTGTTATATATGTAGTTTGAGATCTATTTAAGGTTCCTCATTTTGGTTTCTATTTTTTACTTCATTTTTCTTAGGAAGCTTGCATTTGACTTTTGGTCATTAAACCAATCTTCTGTAAAGCCGAAATACACCTTTCACCTGCAGTAAATTTGCATTTTCAGCTACAACTTCTGTATTTTGTTGTTCTTCACTTCATGGATTTGATTCCCCATTAATAATGCTTTTCATTACACTTCTCAGCTCCTTGTTTCCAAACTGAACTGTTGTTACTTCCATGTTTCCTTCTTATGTGCATTGTCATCTGAGCTTAGATTGTTATTCTTCACTGTGTTGCACTTTCCAGTCTCAGCTCCATCCCTCTTGGCTTTTAACCTTGAAAGTCTCATCCTCACGCTTATCACAGCAGTCTAACCTATCCTTTGAACTGCTCTGAAGTGTTTGCTCTCTCTGTGTTTTGCTGAAGCTTTGTAGTTTTCAACAAAGCCCTTAATCCAGGGACATTACTGAAAAGTGGTAGGTTAGAGTATCTTGGGATGAGAAGGGAAAAAAAGTGATGGTGATAAAGTGAAGGAGAACACGGTGAAATTTTGCCCTGATGTTAGTCAACACTAATGGACTACTGAATCCAAGAGATTCTTGGTGTCTTTGGGAAAGATAAGATACTGCTTCTAAATGGGCTTGTGTGATCGCTGGAGCCACAGAGAAAACAGCAGAACAGTAAAATACAAAAACATCAACGTATTTCAAGTTTGCTGGTAGTGCCAGAGTCTATAAATCAGTACCTGTTTTCCACTGCTGCTTCATAAATTGAAAGCAATGGGAGAAAAAAGTAAATAAATGCACACTGTCATTTATTTCTACTCTTTCTTTCTTCCCCTTCTCCTCCCCACCAAAAAAAAAAAAAAAAAAAAAAAAGCTTTTACTGTTTTACTAGAGCCACAAAATATTTGGAACAACACAGTAAATGCCATGAGTTGGTTTAAAATCTTTTCTTTTGCCAAATCTCTTCTTTTGCCAGCTCATGGGATGGCTTCAAATGACCTTTTTCTTCCACATAATGAGATAGTGGTGAAACTTCCATCTGCCAAAAATCAATGAGGCTCATGTCAGTTCAAATGCTGAGTTGTTTCATTTAAACTTTATCCTCTCATTCAAACCTTTCTAGGTTGGAGCAGGTGGTCCTTGAGGTCCCTTCCAACCTAGCATTCTATGATTCATATCCTACTTCAGATGTAAGCCCATCCTGAGAGCTCTGGAGGACAGAGATAGTCTTCGGTGTTCACCATGTTCCCAAGTGAAGATAGCGCACACTTTTAAAGGCTTTCCAACCATAGCTGTATCTTACATATCTTTAATTAAAAACTACCCATACATAAATGGCAGTTTAACATTTTATTTAAAATGTTAAGCTTACGAGATGGTTAATTAACACTATCTGAAATTTAAATGGCTTGGAATGTCCCTTATACATCAGAATATTGCATGATAATATCTTTATCCTCGACTATTTCATTTTTAGTGACTGTTAACTCAGCAGGAGCTGAGAAATATCCTGAGATCTTTCTTTGCTCCTATTAAAGAACTTCAGTTCCTAAATTGGATGCTGCAGTTCTTGCTGGGCATCAAGCAATCCAGCTTCAGTAATAAATTGCTAGGTTTTCCCCAAAAGCATCTCCTGCATCCTCAAAGTCTTTCCCATAGCAATTTGCAGCTCATGTCTACACAACTAAATTCAGGCTACATGCATTTTTCTTAACGCTTTCACTATAGAAGAAGTATTTTCCTTCCACGATGGCCAACCTCTCTCACTCTGATACACTCTCCAGATAAATTGTTTCTCACATTAATGAGTTGTACCTCGTACAAATCCTGTGTAGTAGTTCCCTGTACATCTCATTCCTCCAGAAGACCTGCCATGTCCTGGGCAAACCTGGGAAACCTTCCAAGGCAGGAAATCTGTGAGGCAGCAGATTGGGAGTTATTGACCTTCAAGAATATAGATTTCATTTATCAGGATTTTTCGCCACAGCCCCACTATCCTCACCTGAATAAATTTTCTCCATAGCAAACAGAGACATTTTTTGGAGGGTTCTGCAGGGGATTTTAATAAACACACAGTTCCTGCTGCTATGATGCTGGAAAAATCTCCAGCTTTTGGTTTCTGTCTTTGGCGACATTGCGGTCCAGCTGCACAAACAGCTGAGGCAAGAGCTGGGTGGTTAATGGATTCATGGACCTCTGGAGTTCAGGGCACTTGACATTTTGCAAATAGAGTTTCATAATACAACTTCTCCTCGTTCCTTTGGAGGATCGAACCAGACAATCAAATTTCAGAATAGAGCTGTTGGAGCAGGGTGGGCTTCCTAACAGGTAGTGGTAACAAAAAGAAGATGCTTTTCTTTAAGATAGGACTCATGGCTGGAGAGGGGCCAAAACTAGGGACTGACAGAAATGGAAAGAGCCTTTTCCCATGGCGAGACACTCTTATGCTGTGTTTCAAATGGTGGGAAAAGGGCAGATTTATCTTTTCTCCAGATCTGAAAGTGTCCCATTAAAAAGCATGGCACACAATTTGAACAGTATGACTTGTAAACCAACTTTTAAGGAAATTTTAAAGTCATTCAGGCAACAAACAAATGTCATTCATAGTATCCGTATTGTGGTGTACATTAAGAGTGTGGCAAAGAGGTCAAGGCGGGGTTCTCTACTCTGCCCTAATATGGCCACATCTGGAATACTGGGTCCAGTTCTGGGCTTCCCAGCTCAAGAGAGATAGCGAACCACTTGAGAGTCCAGTGAAGGCTATGAAGGTGTTGAGGGGACCTGAACATCTCTGTGAGGAGGAAAGGCTGAGAGACCTGAGGCTGTCTAGCCTGGAGAAGAGCAACCTGAGAGGGGATCTTCTCAATACTGAGCAAGAGCTAAAGGGCTGGGATGAATAGTATAGGACCAGACTCTTACTCAGTGGTGGCCAGCAACGGGACAAAGAGCAATGGGCACAAACTGGAACACAGAATATCACTTGAACTTAAGATTTTATTCAGTGCGAGGGTGCTTTAGCCCTGGAGCAGGCTGCCCAGATAGATTGTGGAGTCTCCTTCTCTGAAGAGGTTCCAAACCCACCTGGGCATATTTCTGTGTAACCTACTGTGGGTGACCCTGCTACAGCAGAGGGGGTGGACTGGATGATTTGCAGAGGTCCTTTCCAACCCTTACCGTGCTGGGATTCTGGGATTCTTTGTTCTGTTTTTTTTTTTTTTTTCCTGTTCGTTTCCACTTACAGATAGAGGAATGTCTGCAAGGACGAGTCATGCTAGAATTGAGTGATTAGTGCATGTATAGTGGAGGTGAACTAAATCTATACCATTTAAGTTGAAGACTCCTTCTTTAGGCTCTGAAACATTTATAAAATTCATTATTAGTATTTATATTCGATAACGTGAAGGGTTGATCAGGCTGGGGGAGACTCAGTGGAAATGCAATGTCTGTGTTTATAGTCTCAACTGGTAAGGCTGGAAAAGGGGGAAAAAGTAATAAAAAAGATTTAATTCTGCCAAAATCATCAGTTAATAAATAGGTGGCATTGGCGTGCTTTCAACAGCAAAAGTCTGGTTTTAGAATCATAGAATGTTGTGAAAGGGAAGGGATTTTTAAATGTCATCCAGTCCCAAACCCCTTGCAGTCAGTGAGGACATAGAATCATAGAATGGTAAGGTTGGAAGGAGACCTCAAGGATCATCTAGTTCCAACCTCCTGCCATAGGCAGGGACACCTCCCACTAGTACAGGTCACTCAAGGCCTCGTCCAACCTGGCCTTGAACACCTCCAGGGAGGGAACAGCCACAACCTCCCTGGGCAACCTGTGCCAGTGCCTCACCACCCTCACTGCAAAGAACTTCCTCCTAACATCCAGTTTGAATCTCCTCTCTTCCAGTTTAAACTCATTGCCCCTCATCCTGTCATTACATCTGCATATAGAGCAGGTTGCTCACAGCCCCAAACAACTAGACCTGGAGTGGTTCTGAGTGGCCTCTACCACCTGAGCAACCTGGACCAGTGTTTCACCACCCTCAGTACCAAAAATTTCTTTCTAGTCTGAATTTTCCTTTTCTAGCTTAAACCCACACCTCTCGCAACAGACCCTGCTCAAAAGTCTGACCCCATCTTTCTGATTGGCCCCTTTAAGTACTGAAAGGTGACAAGATGATCCCCCTTGAGCCTTCTCTTCTCAGGGCTGAAGAACCCCACTTCTCTCAGCTTATTCTCACAGCAGAGGGATTACAGCCCTCACATCATTGCTGTGGTGTCCTCTCCTCCAACAGGTCTATGCTGTCTTCAGAGTTTCAATGGGCTCCAGGACATGGCAGCAGTGTAGATGATGGTCTGGAATGAGTTTGCTATGCTGTGACCCATAGATTGCAAAGCTGCAGTGGCATGATTACATTCACGCTGATCAATGCCAACACAGTGTCTCAGCCCCCTCACCTCCTCTCCTCTTCTCTCTGCCATACTAATCCAGAATCCCTTCCCTCTTGATGATGGGGTGCAATTAGTCATTGTTAAATAGCAAACAGCCTTAGCCCTGAGCTGGTGCTTTGAGTTGCCAGACGTGCTTTGGAAACACATCGCAATATCTTATCCAGGATTCCGTGGAAGAACTGAGTAAGTTTGTTTACAGTGTCGATGCAAATCTAAAATTATTTAGACTTCCATTTATCTCCAATCTCCTTCAGCTCCAAAGCTGTTTGCCTGAGATCAGCTATAAATATTTTGACAACAGAAAAGCGAGTGGAAGTGCTTTGGTTTTGGAGAGGGACCGGTTAAATCTGGAACACTCTGAATGGAGAACAAGGGAAATTATGGTGATGCCATTTTCTTTGAAATGAAAATGTGCAGAAGAAGTTCTGGATGACTGAAGTTAAAAAGAAAATGGCAGTCAAGATGAAGAGAGGTTAAGTGATTTTGAAAGGTTTCACTTACTGACTTACCAAACAACTGAATATTAATTCAGCTTCTCTAAACTGGTAGTACGTTGCTCTTCCGAGTCAAAATTAACTCAGCCTAGAGTGTGAAAATAGACTCCATTTTCAACAAATATGCCATTACTATTAAACTCAGCTTAATTTTTGTTGAGAAATAAAAATACTCTCTGCATCATCATACTAGATTAGATACATAATGTGGATAAAAACATTCATATCCTTCCATTTGCACAAATTGTGTTGCAGAGCGTGCAGTCTGCCTGGTGATTTCCTGCAGACGTGATCCCTCATTACAGTGATTGTAATTAGTCTTTCTGATCTGTTTTTCATCTTTGAGACACTTTACAAACATGAGGTAACTGATGCTCATTCCAGTCCTCTTCCCCAGATAAATAACATTGTGAACCATGTTGTAGAATTGAGAAAAATGAAGAGAAGGGGTTTAACATCATGTGGAGCTGTAAAGGCATATTTATTGTAGGTACCAGGCTCTATGCCTCATGAGCAACCATTGCCTTTCTGTCTTAAATTAGGTCACTGCACAGTCTCTGTTTGCCCAAGCATTTGCCCATTTATTTTCCTCAGGTCCCAAAAGCTCCTTTTCCCTCACTCAACCATGCCAATGTTGTTTCTGGCCCATATTTTCTCTTTCCTTCACTCCCTTTACTTCAAAATCATAAATCTCTGTCCTTTCTCCCTGTCGTCTTCTGTAACTTTCTCCTTTTTGCAACTCCTCATCTCCTTCGCTGTCAGGAGCTCCCTGCTTCTTTCCATCCCTCCTGCTTTCCATGTCTGAGTCTGCCAGGACAACCTCATAGTCCATCCCTGAGTTTGCAGGATGGATGCCATCCACCTGAACATCGACTCCTCATTTCTAGGGAGGAGCAGGGACAAAGAGCAAACCAACGGGACACAACTGATGTCTTGATTTTGTGTCACTGGCACATTACTTGTCAGGGAAGACTTGCCGAGGATTCAGCCTGATTGGGCTCTGAACTGCCAGTTCCCTGGAAGAAAAAAAAAAAAAAAAAAAAAGGATATTCTAAGTCCAAGTCTGGTGTTTGTGCCCCTAAATCCTAGGTAGCTGCGCCCTCCTCAGCCAGCGCTGACAGCAGTCTTGGTCATACTGACAGCCATATGAACTATTAATATTTTACTCTTGTTTTAAAATCAGCATCTAAAACTGGGAGTTTTCCTAAAAGTCATTTTTCTTAACATTTTTTTCTAGATAGACTAAGAGATGTGTTTTCAACTTGCTAGTCAAAAGACAACTAAAATTCACCCAACATCACCAACAGATCAATATCTGGGGCTTTGAGTGGTGGAATTTTATTTGTGTGTTTTGGAGGCTGTTGGAGGGTAATATTTTTCTTATTTGCACAGTGCTTTAGATCAAGTGGGACTGGGGATGGATGCAGACATTGGTTATGTGCATGAAGGTTTCCTCTTTTCCCTCCATAGCTTCCAAGAATTGCAGATTCCCGGCACAGTAGGGCTTGGAAGAGACCTCTGGAAATCATTCAGTTTGATCCCCTCCTAAAGCAGAGTCACCCAGAGCAGGTTGCCCAGAATCACAATGTCCAGATGGGTTTGGAATCTCTCCAGAGAAGAACACTCTTACATCCTCTCTGGGTAGCCTGCTCCAGGGGTCCCTCATGGCAAAGTCTGTCCTCATGTTCAGGTGGAACCTCCTACGTTCCACTTCATGCCAATTGTCCCTCGTCTGGTTGCTGGGCACCACTTAAGAGACTGGCCCCATCCAACTCCTAACATCTGTGGATGCTGTGGTGCCTCATCTAAAGCTCTTCATTCTCAAAGTGGATGTCTTCAGGGAGTGCTGGGGAAACATGTTCAGTCCTGTTCCTCAGCTGTCCTTCATCCAGCTGCAGTATTTCACTGGGGCACAGAACATGTGGCCTAATGCTGAGAGGAGAATTAGGTGGTGTGGACAGGGGATTTAAATTTAAAATAAAGGAGTAATACAAACCAAATGGATTTATAACTCATTCCAAATCTCATTTCTTTAATAAAGTGAAGTCAGCAGTGGAGCCAAATTTCAGCAGCAGAGGCAGATCATCAAGTTTGATCTTAGACATCCTGGTGTGCTAATTTCAGTATCTTTTGGGGTTTGAGTGGTTCTTTAGAGAAGGGAAAAAAACCCTAAAAATAAGCATTTAAAAAACATTCCCTCATTACAATTGCTACCTTCCAAAGAGCTGAAGGATATTGTTAAATTTCTTCGGGTCAGTTGAGACGGCTGCTGAATTTCATGGTTGAAGAACAAGACAGGCAAAAGAAGCAATGGAAATATAATGAATATTTGTTCAAAGCAATATCTGCAAATTGCCTGTCCTAACTAATAGAGATTAGAGATATTAGAGAGAGAGAGAGGTGATCATGAACTGCAATCCATCAACAGCATTTGCCCAAAGGCCTGGGTTCTGGGATTCTTTGTGGGCAGGCTGCGTGTAGATACTATGGGATATCCAGTAGGGGTAGCAGGAATCATTTGGTTCCTTAAACAGTTTGGTGCTGTGCTGGGGCCATCAACACAATAAGGAGGTGGATCCATTGGGGTGGGTCCGGAGGAGAACTGTGAAGAGAAGACAAAGCTCTGGGGAGACTTTAGAGCAGCCTTCCAGTATCTGAAGGGGTCTACAAGAAAAGTAGGGAGGAACTTTTTACAAGGGCAAGTATCATAGAATGAGGGAGAATGGCTTTAAGCTGGAAGAGAGAAGATGTAGAGTGGATATGGAAAGAAATTATTTACGGTGAGGATGGTGAGACACCGGAACATATTGTCCAGAGAGGTTGTGGATGCTGCCTTCCTGGAGGTGTTTAAGGCCAGGCTGGATGAGGCCTTGAGCAAGTTGGTCTAGTGGAAGGTGTCCCTGCCCATGGCAGGGACGTTGGAACTGGCTGATCTTTAAAGTCACTGCCAACCCAAACCATTCTATGATCATTTGCCTTGATTTGCATCAAGTAGAGACATGTGGGTAATGTTGCTGCAGCTCTTTGGCACATTGTGTTTTCAGGCATGTGACATTTTGTTGTGGTTTATTAAGACCTGTTTTATTCCACTGTTGTTCTTGTTTAACCAAGGTACGTAATTCAGGGTTCCATTTTCTTTTTCTTCTTGTTATTTTGTGATATTTTCTTTTCAACAGATGTGGGAAGAGGCCATTGCCTTGGGTAAAGAACTTGCAGAACAGTATGAAAATGAGATGTTTGATTATGAACAACTCAGTGAACTGCTGGTAGGTTCTCCGTTTGTTTTGGTTTTTTTAATGACATAGACACTGCAACAATTTTTTTCAAGAATTTAATTTCTAAGCTTTTACAATTCGATCAAAAAGTCTCTCTTATGACTGTAGAGTGCAGAAATAGATGCCAGCTCTGACACTGTTAGACAAATGTTGTCTAACTGGCTATCACTGGAGTGCCTGAAAAAAGATTGCATTTTGGTTGGTTTTTTGTTGTATTTTTTTTAGCTGAAATAAAAATTGTTTTGTTAATGTTAAGCTGATTTATTTGGTATATAAAAGGAAATTTGGAATTTAAATGTAAATGGGAACATGAAGGGGAAAAAAAACAAGCAAAACAACCACACCATTCTCTCTGAAGTGTCTTTCCAGATTCACATTTCTTTTTTTAGGTATGAATAATCCCCAAGCATTCATGTCTAGAGTCAGTTATTTTTGCCCTGACGTTACCCATTCATTATGCCTGCACCATTTTTTTCCCCCCTGCTTTTCTCCAAAGAGATAAATGGCAGCTGTCACTGTCCCTCTGAACTTCTCAACCATGTTCACAGGAGCTGGGACATGATTCCAGTTTGGTTCTGAAAATGAATTTCGGGGATTTGATACATTTTTAACTTTGCACTCACCAGAGTACATCATACTCGATTTACTGGAATTATCTGCTTTATCCCAGTCTGAGCTGGGCATTAATATGGTGTCATTGCACCCTTTACTCAGTTTGAGGAGGGCTAGGAGCCACCTTCTTAGAGACATCTCCATCCTCATCTCCCCAAAATCTCCTTTCTTGGGGAGGAAAGCATAAAGGTAAAAACCTCTCCTTTCACTTTTATGGTTCCTTCACTCCTTTACACATTCTGGTTTTCATCTGTGGTTCTGTCCTCCAGCTCTCTGTATCCATTTTTGGTGTTCCTCCTTTTGTGACATTTCAACTGATTTTAGTGACTGATTGCTAGTTTTAGACTGATTGTATTGATCTGCCTAACAAATCTGGAGCCTAGTTTCATGTTGCTTTGTACAATGGGAGATGTCTATATGGAACATTTCTCAGGTGTATGGTGTACCAGAAGAGAATTCCTTGACTGCCTGCACCACTGGTATTAGGGCTGTGCTCAGAAGAGAGCATTCTTCATTTCAATATAAAAGGAATCCGATGGAGATGGTTCCTCAGCTGGAAATGATTCTCATGTGTCAGATATGATTATTCACCAGTGGGCAACTACTCTCAGAGTCCCTCATTTTTTATTTTACATCTCCTCTATGCTTGCACATGGGAACATGAACAGCTTTGTCACAGAGACAGCCACTCTGCTTATCATCTGATACCCATTTTGAGGGAGAAGTCTGAATTTGCACTTTATATATTGTGGCTGATGGCAAGTAATATATTGTTATGTATTTTTCACCATTTCTTTTGCACAGTAAATATGTCCTTGTTTAAATTAAGTGGCATAATTTCTGACAGTGGTATAAACCAGGTATAATTCATCTGCGTGTGGAAATGGAGTTTCTCCCTCTTCTAGCAGGGGAGACCCAGAACTTCCAGTTCCCACAGCTGAGTTAATCTGCTCTTTATTAATCAGACAGGAGAAATTGAGAGAGATGTCACAAAAATTAGTACCACTGTGCATTGAGCATTCATCCCTAATAAGGCAAAGATCCAATTCACGCTCCCCTATGAGTTAAGTCTCAAAAACTCCATCAAGTTTTCTCATTGCTGCTGCTGAACAGCATGCCAGTTTTGGGTTTTTTTTCCCCTCTTACAATAAAATCTAAAAGTTTTTTTTGTTTCTTTCTGTTCTCCCTCTTGTCTCTTTTATTCAAGCAGTATTAAACATTAGACTCTGAGACAATTCACAAATGACAAAATAGATTTTGCTCCAGGTGAGCTGAAAAATATACGGCAGATTTGGATCTTCGTAGTCTTCTTACCATTTACTGTTACCTATTATATGGGAGCAGTAATAAACCTCCCCCCAAATAAGAATTCATCCCCTTACAGAAATGAATAGACTAAAAATAAGTTAATGAACAGATCATCTCAAGCTGCACATGTGTTATGGTTTCATTGTTGGAGATGAAGAAGGATTCCACTTTGAAAACAGATGGTATCTGGCATGCGTGTTTGGATTCCAAAAGTTCTGGTTCTCTGCGGTTCGCAACTAGATGCAAATAAATGATTGTAAATATGGAAAAGAAGTAGTTGAAAACTGTAATGAAAAGCAGCATCCAGAAACTAAAAAGTGAGCACCATCAAGATGAGCTGCCTTTGGAAGGATGTGCTTCATCCTTCTGGTGTTTCAGCATTGCCTTCTAAATTCATAGAATGGCTTAGGTTGGAAGGAACATTAGAGATCATCTACTCCAACCTCCCATGGGACATTCATCAAAACACATACTGGATATGGACCAGTGAAGTTCACCAAGATGAGCATAAAATACTGGCTACAGAGGCCAGTATTTCAAAATATTAGCATATATCAGATAGAAAGGTGAAGAAATAGGGGCAAAGGAAACATCTTTACATCTTTAAGTTAGAGATCACAGAGTCACAGAATGATAGGGGCTGGAAAGGTTGGAGATCACCTAGTCCAAGCCCCCTGTGAGAGCAATTTCATCTACAGCAGGTTGGACAGGCAGATTTTTAGTAACTCCAGAGATAAACATAAAAAAAAAGGTCTAGATCTTAAGATGTCTCATTAGACTTTAGGTCATTAAAATTCCTCCTATTTATTTTGCAGAGAAAACAAGCCCAGTTCTATGAAAACATTGTGAAAGTGATAAGACCAAAACCAGACTATTTTGCTGTTGGATACTACGGCCAAGGATTTCCAACATTCATAAGGGTAAGTCCCAACATTTTTCTAATGACAACAGCAAGATGTCTTGCTTTGGAAGTTCCCCGAGTTGTGGAGAAAGGACATTATTGGATGTCAGTGTGTTGTTTCCAATATAGCTAACATTGATGGTTGACTTTTAGCTGTATAAAATGAACACTGTTTTGTCCTTTCCAGTTTCTAATATGGAATGGTTGAATTTTAGTAGAAACCCTTTTTTTTTTTCTTCAGACATATCCAATGTCTTGCACTTCTTCAGGGTATCACTAGAAATGAAGATGTACAACCCAATCCACAATAACCAGAACGATCTGAAATGGTGACATTTTTGCCTGACAGGTGTATATTTGTGTATATGGGTAAGGCAGAGAAGCCTTTTGGGTGTGACCATGTTTTCATGTGAGTGTCCTTTCACAGAATCACCAAAATGAAGCTGAATATCAGAAATGTGTGATGCCTTTAGAAGCAATTTTATTATTTATTNCAGGGAACTCCCAAACCATCACACCCAAGTCATGTGTCAATTTAAAACACATGTCCCTTGGTTGATACCAGTAACATAAGTCTAATAATAGTTGAGATTTCTTCCATTAATATTAGGATTTTTATGAATTAGTGGCTGAAGAAAGGTGGGGACTTAACACATCAGAATTGCATCATCTCGTGATATTCTGAACTCTGGCACTTGACAGTTCGTGGCATGGAAGTAATACATTAGCTCTTTCGCTGCTCTCTTGCTCATATCTGGCCTAGGAGCTGAGGATGTTCCATTTGGAAAGAGCCTCCCTGTGGAAAAGTTGCAGTAGATTAGGGCAGTTCAAGAGACAGAAGTGTAAAATTATTGCTATTAATCTCAGATTATTCTCTGATTCCAAGAGACTCAGAGATATTTAATCTTTGGCCAGGGGCTGGTGGTAGATTTCCTTCTTGAGATACTCAAGAGATTAATTGCTGTTTATAAGTGAGTAATTCCATGTTAACTCTCAGATCGTGTCATCAGCAGGATCACCTAGGGCAGGCCGCAAGTTGTGAAAGTCTCCAGAGAAGGAGACTCCACAGCTTCTCTGGGCAGCCTGTTCCAATGCTCTGTCACCTGCAATGTAAAGAAATGTCTCCTCGTGTTGAGGCGGAGCCTCCTATGTTCTGGCTTGTACCCATCATTCCTTGTCCCTTCGCTGGGCACCACTGTAAAGAGGCTGGCACCCACCTCTCAGATCCTTACAGACATTAACAGCCTTCTCTTCTCAAGAGTAAACAGCCCCAGTTCTCCCAGTCTTCATAGAAGAGATTTTTGAGTCCCCTCCAAATCCATTTGTGCTCTTAAATTACCATAATATATTTGTACAAACTAATGATTACATCACCTAACAGCATTGGAGCCAACGCTGCTGAGATTCAAGTTCGTTACTGAGGAGATTGGCCATGCTGGTGTTGGGTCAGTGGCTGGACTCAGTGATCTCAGTTTAATGATTTTATGATTCTGAGGGTTTTAATTCTCTATTTATTTCCAGAACAAAGTCTTTATCTACCGGGGGAAGGAGTATGAACGCCGAGAAGACTTTGAAGCGAGATTATTGACTCAGTTTCCAAATGCAGAGAAAATGAAAACGACATCTCCACCAGGCGATGACATTAAAAACTCCTCTGGCCAGTGTATCCTTGGATTGTGCAACAGCTCCTGGAGCCACACATCAAGGATTTAGGACCAACATGAGCAGGAGACCATTTCAGTTCTGCCTTTATGGGCGTAATGCATTCATTTTATTGTTCTGTCCTTTCTTCACATTCCCACTGCCTGTTCTGCGCAATTGAAATCCACTTTTCAGTTCTTAACCCCTGAATTCAGATATTCAGTGCTTTACCGTAAAGCCAAAACTGGACTTACCATCTAAATTTCACAGACCAGTGTCAGAACAAATTGTGAGGTGAGTTTTGAGTTGGGTTTTCAATTCTATCACTCTCCTTTATAACACTTAACCTAGTTCTTGCTGTTGTGTAGCAAATCTGTGCTTAGGAGGGTAGTAATTGTAAGGACATTCCATGCTTATGCTGAATATTAGCAGAGATTCATAGATTTATGCGATGGTTTGGGTTGGAAGGGAGCTCCAAGATCATCAAGTTCCAAACGCCCTGGCATGGGCAGTGACGCCCTCCGCTAGACCAGATTGCTCAAGGCCTCACCCATCCCACTGGAAAACAGTCATCCCACAAGCATTGTGGATGTATGCATGAACTGTTTTACAAGTGACAGAGTGTATCAGTGGTTCCTGAACAGGCAGCATTTGATTTGGATTGTTCTTTTCCCCTTCTTTCAGTTTCTACAGGGTGAATGAAGTCCAACGGTTTGAGTATTCGCGCCCTGTTCGAAAAGGAGAGAAAAACCCAGACAATGAATTTGCTGTAAGGAAAAAAAAAAGAATAGAGTACTTTGGGGGGTTACTTGTTTAGCTCGAGACTTGGAAGAATGTGTTGAAAAATAAAGTGTAGCTTTAAATGTGATGTTTTTTTCATAGAAATTCAGCTAAGCTAATTTATCATGTTTATAGCAATAGGAAGAATGGACAAAGCACCTCCAGGAAGGGGTCATCCATAACCACAATGAGCAATCTACTCGAGAGCCTTGCCACACCCTCATACTGAATAACTTCTTCCTAAGATCTAGTATAAAACTACTCTCCCTCAGCTTAAAACCTTTGGAAATGAAGATACCATTGGAAATTTCAAACACCCGCCCCCAGTCTGTCATGCTGCTGTTCTTCCTGATGATAATGTTTTAAGACTCTGCTTAAGATAAAAACTATCACTCTGGTAACATAAAGTTTATGTTGTATTCCCAGAATATGTGGATTGAGAGAACCATCTATGTGACGGCGTATAAATTACCGGGAATTCTGAGGTGGTTTGAAGTTAAATCAGTTTTCATGGTAAGATCAGTTTGGCTTTATTGAGATTCCATAAAAGGAGGAGGCTCTCATACAGCCAGCATTTGTAGTGCTGCATGCCTGTGCTTCAGTGCTGTGAACAAACAATCAAAGTGCATGTGTCTGGCATCCCACAGCAAGGGGAACTCGGTGCTTATTGACTGAGGGTGACTCAGGTAATGATTTTCCAGTCCTGAGAGGAGGAAATGTGGGTTCAAAACTTCTAGGCCCTCAAGGCAAAGTCTCATCAAGTGCTTGAAGTACTTTTATTTCTGGCTTTCAACAGATGAGCTACTACAGCCTGTGTCATAAGCCATGGGCCTAAAATGAAGAGAGACCTGAGGTGGTGTAGAGAAACCCTGCTACATAAAAATGAAACTAGTCTGAATTTTGGAAAAGAGGATTGCATAGAATCCTGGAATTGTTTCAGGCTCATACAAATTCAAGGATTTTCGTAGACTCACAGAATCATTTTGGTTGGAAGAGACTTTTAGGGTCGTAAAGTCTGACCATTAACTTAGCACTGCCAGGTCACTACTAAACCATGTTCCTCAGCACCACAGCTCCATGGCTTTGAAACCCCTCCAGGGCTTCACCACTGCCCTGGGCAGCCCGTTCCAAGTCTTGACAAGCGTTCTGGGGAAGAAATTGTTCCTGATGTCTCACCTAAACCTCCTCTGGTGCTACTTGAGGCTATGTCCTCGTGTCCTGTCACTTTTCCCTAAGGAGAGGAGATGGACACCCACCTACATCCAATCCCCTTTCAAAGAGTTGTGGAGAGCAAGAGGGTCTCCCCTCAGTCTGCTTAGCTCCAGACTTAACAACCCCAGTTTCCTCAGCTGCTCTTCACAAGGCTTCTTCTCCAGACTATATACCTGCTTTATTGCCTTTCTTTGGACATGCTCCAGCACCTCAATGTCCTTCATGTGGTAAAGGCCCCAGAACTGAACACAGTTTCACTTTGGCATTTCAATTGTAACTTATTTTAAAAGATACCATAAGTCAACTGCACTGCATGCGCCCGTGTTTCTTCTCTGCTTAGCCTTGGTGATTAAAGGTTGTTTCTGTTTCTTTGCCATAGTTAGCTAAAATATACCCTAGCAACCTCCCAGAGCAGCTCCAAATTAGGCATTTCTCTGTTCTGCCATTTAGACTGTTTAGATAAGACATATCCATTAAACGCCTTTAAGATTAAATTATCCTTACGCAGCTGTAATTTTTAAGTAGCAATAAAAACATTGTTACTGCAGCTTCTAAATCTCTCTTGCGAGGCTTATTTTTAAAGGAATAGAACAATTTGCATATGATTAATTAAAACCTTTTTCATTGCTCCATTGAGGTTCTGTTGGACAGTTGTATTTAGATGAACAGAAGTAATGCAGAAAATTACTATGGTATCTATAGTAACAGAATATGAATGTGATGTTTGACAGTAATAGGCAGCTGAATAAAGCACATTGAATTTTTAATGAATTTGGTATTTTCAATATAATCCTGATAGAGAAGATTGTATTTATCTTCATGATTGCAGAAAGTGGTGTTTATGAAGGCTGGCAAATCTGATGAAGGTCTCTTTTCCTTCTGAGTTAAGAGCACAGAATGACAGGCTGCATTATGCAAGCACTTTGCACCTTGAATGTTCTGCTGGTGGTTGGAATGGGCATAAATCATAGAATCATAGAATCACAGAATGGTAAGGTTGGAAGGGACCTCAAGGATCATCTAATTCCAACCCCCTGCCATAGGCAGGGACACCTCCCATTAGTACAGGTCACTCAAGGCCTCGTCTAACCTGGTCTTGAACGCCTCCAGGGAGGCAGCAGCCACAACTTCCCTGGGCAATCCTGGGAGAATGAATCTTAGCATTGTTTTGGTTGGAAAAGATCTCTAAGATCACTGAATCCAGCAATCAACATAACACAACTATGACCATTAAACCATGTCCCAAAGTGCCATGTCCACACATTACTTGAACACCTCCAGGGACAGTGACTCCACCACCTCCCTGAGCAGCCTGTTCCAAAACCTGACCACTCTTTCAGGAAAATTTTTTTTCCTAGTATGTTTTCTATAAACTTTTTTATAAGATTATACTAGTTGCACAGCTGGGAAGTGATACCAAAATGAATGTAGTAATATGTGGGAAGACACCAACAGATAACTTCTGATCCAGCTCTGATTTACTTACTATCAAATTGGTATTGACTTTCTTTGAGGTTCGCGTCAGTGAAAATGCTGAAAGCAGGATCATGAGGTTTCCATCCCTGTAATGTTAAATTTTGATTTTGGTACAGATACTATTGATGTTTTACTAAACAGGATGGATTAAAGTAGCTTTGCATATTCTGTGTTTTATTGATGGAGCTAGAATATCTTTAAAGGAGGAGGTGAGATAATATCAATTCTGTGGTGTAATTTAATAAAGGCAGTGATTTCTGTTACATAACCCATAGGAGCTGACCATAATTTCCTTACATGTATTTGATTTTAATTTCTTCTGACTGCTTTTACCTAAACCTTTTCAGTCTATTCATATTATCTGCAAGGAATTTGCTGTACATGTTCGTGATTCTGTATCTGATTTGTTCTAGTTGGACACAAGTAGTTACAGGGGAAATAGTTGCAGAGGCCAGCCAGTGAATTATGAAACAAATTTTGCATTGCACTTGGTTTTAAAAAGTCACAGAATCATATGATGTTAAATATTTTAAAGGACCGCATGAGATCATCTAGTCTAACCTGCCTACTAAAGCAGGGTCACCCACAGCAGGTTGCCCACAATCACAATGCCCAGGTGGGTTTGCAATCTCTCCAGACAAGGAGACTCCACAACCTCTCTAGACAGCCTTCTCCAGGGCTCCAGCACCTTCACAGCAAAGAAGTTTCTCTTCATCTTCAGATGGAACCTCCAGGGTTCCAGTTTGTGTCTTGTGTTCATTGTCCTATTTCTGGACACCACTGAAAAGAGGCTGGCCCCATCCTCATGCCCCCCATCCTTTAGCTGTTGCTGAACATTTATCAAATCCCCTGTCAGTCTGCTCTTTCCCAGGCTAAACAGCCCCAGGTCTCTCAGCCTTTCCTTCTCACAGAGATGTTCCAGGCCCCTCAGCATCTTTGTCGTCTCCACTGGACTCTCTCCAGTAGTTCTCTGTCTGTTTTCACAGGATGTCTGGGTTTGGAAAGGACCCAAAGAGATCATTGAGTCCAACCCTCCAATCTTGAACTGGAGAGCCCAGCAGCAGACACAGTACTCTAGATAGAGCCTAATTAGGGCAGAGTAGAGGGGCAGGAGAACCTCCCTTGACCTGTTGGTCAAACTCTTCTGAACACACCCTAGGAGACCATTGACCTTGCTGGCCACAAAAGCACACTGCCTAATCGTGGTTAACTTAGTAATACCAACTATTGTGTACATTCTAATCTCTGTTTTGTTTTGATGCTTGATTTGTCAGTGTACCAGGAGTGTATCATTTCTGTTGGCCCTGAACAGATCATGTCGTGTCCGTTGTTAGCAAGCTACTTGGAAGAAGGCTCACAATTTACCAGTATAGATATTTTTAATTCAGTAAGTTCCAAAGCACAGTATAGAGTAGTAGGATGGGAACTGCCATTCTCTGTCTGCTTTTAAAAAATTAGAGGGAGGATTGTAAGAGTAGTAAAAGAAAAGAGAATGAGAAAGAAAGCCATGATTGCTGATAGAGAAAAGTCAAAAAAAGCTGTCTGTCAGCTCAATGAGTGCTAATTTCTGTAGAGCTTTAAAAGCAATGGTTCATCAACAAATTATTGCTTCGTTATAAGCTCATTAATACAACTGACAGAATCCTAAATTTAGCCTGTGATGCTCACAACAGCTCTTGCAGAATCAGATGCTGAACGTGGTCTTGCTTTCCCAGTCCAGATTTCACTGGTAGCACCCTCAGCTCTGAACAGCACTGCTTGCCTGTCCATCCCAGCATGGTCTACTGCATAGCCACAGCAGAAACATCAGCTCTTTACCTGCCTTCCTTCACCAGGCAGGCTTCTTAAAATGCTAATTAAAACATCCTTGATGTAATCAAATGGCAGGTGTAAGAGTAACAACTAAAGAGATTTGATTATAAGTGGTTCTCACAAACATGGCAAGCAACTGATAGCCAGGCAGAAGTGCTGCTCTGTTTATGTAGCATTTATGTAAATTAGGCTGTAATCAAATATACACTTGCATTTTCCTCACAGCCCTCAATTAACCTTCCTTTTCTGTCCCTGCCACCTCATTTTTTATAATCTAAGTAGGCTATGTCTTCCTGAGAGGACTGACTGTCTACACCCTGGGCTGTGCTGCAAGTTAGTAACTTGTAGCCCATTCACTACATGTACAGATTTTGGTACTATTTGTAATATTTTTGTACTTTTTTTTAACTGTCAGAATGAGCAACACAATATCTGGTCATAAATAATCACTGGGGAGCAGTCAATGAAAGTAGAGTTTTACCCAGTGTAAGAGCTAATTCACCCCATGAAGGCATATGAGGAGCTTTTTTCATTGAAGTCCAGGCTGCAAGAAAGAGAACTTCTTCCTTGTTACCAGTTTTCAATTGAAGAAAATGTGACCTGGGAAAAAGTCCAGCAGGCAGCTTAGAAGTCATCTTTCAGTATGTAAAACTTGATTTCTTTGGAAATACACCAAAATAATCACTGCAAAAATATCTCCTTGGTTTCTGAGCTGCTTAGGATTAAGTTTTTCCATCAGAAAATCCACATTAAGTTATCATTTCTTTCTTACTATTACATTAAGCTGGATCTTCTTTGTGCTGCTAAAACTCACTGACTGGTAATCTCTGGTGTTCTCCATAATCCTCCCCAAACCTCACGTGATTCCTGTCGGAGCCTTTCTGAATGTTGTGTGCTGTTCTGCTGAGATGTAATCCATCCTACAGCAGAGAAATGCAGTTAACTTTCTCCACTGATAGTGACTTATCCTATCAGTTACCTCAGGCACCAAATAACTCAATGCCTGAAATGACCCTTTCTTTTGATTATTGGTTAAAATAACTTCATTCTGAAATTCCTGAGATGCTTCTAATCATGGCAGTTGATGGACATCCAGGTCTGTGGAAAGTTAATAACTTTACTCTTTGAAGAAAACCTCCTATTTTTTTTTTTTTTTTTNNNTTTTTTTTTTTTTTTTTTTCCCCAGGTTGAAATTAGTCCCCTGGAAAATGCCATAGAAACCATGCAGCTCACAAATGATAAGATCAATAATATGGTTCAACAGCATTTAAATGATCCAAATCTACCCATTAACCCTCTCTCCATGCTCCTCAATGGCATTGTGGATCCTGCAGTCATGGGAGGCTTCACAAACTATGAGAAGGTAAGATCAAAATTAACTGTTCTCCAGTGCTTCCTCTGTCTCTTGGAGCCTGGATACTGCTGGAATGCTGCTGGGTGTGTGTCCGTGTGTGTGGTTTTGTGTGTGAATACAATATGAGTCTCCCCTCATGTGCTTTGTAGAACACTGCTTAAAACTTGCCATTTTTAATGTTTTCCTGACATTTCTGGGTAAATTCTTGCTTTTCTGCATTTGAAGGATGAGTTGTTTAGCAGTGTGAGTACTTCCATAAGGACATGGTGGGCAGTTGTTAGGCACCGAAGCTGGTGGCATTCCCAGTGTGTGCTTTCAGGTGCTTGGACATTGGAGGCGAAGCACTGCCAGGTCATCACTTAACCATGTCCCTCAGCACCACATCTACACAGCTTTTAAAGCCCTCTAGGAATGGGGACTTGACCACTGCTCTGGATAGCCTGTTCCAGGGCTTGACAACCCTTTAGGGGAGAAATTGTTTCTATTGTCCAACCTAAACCTCCCCTGATGCAACTTGAAGCCATTTCCTGTTGTCCTGTTGCTTGTTCCTTGGGAGAAAAGACTGACTCACACCTGGCTCCAAACTCCTTTCAGGCAGTTGTAGAGAGCCAGAGAATCTCCCCTCAGTTTCCTCTTGTCCAGACTAAATGACTTCAGTTCCTTTATCCACTCTTGTGGACTTGTGCTCTAGACCCTTTGCCAACTTTGTTGTCCTTCTTTAGACCATCACCTCAACATCCTTCTTGTAGTGAGGGGCCCAAGTCTGAATCCAGTCTTCAAACACACCCTTGTGCTCTCAAATACATGATCTTTCTAAAGGATTAATCAAATGGTGGAGACTTCTGAGATACCAGACAGTGGCAGATGTGTCTAAATGATCTTAACTGCATGTTTACATTAACTTTTAGAGTATTTTGGGATGGAATATTAACATTCTGAAGCTATAAACACTATGTCTATTACTTATGTTGTGAATATCACGCTGTCATACACAAGCAACATGTATTTTATGACATAAATGGAGAAGAGATGTGCTGAGGGACATACTGCTGAATCCATCCATTCTTGTCTCTCTACCAAAATTTCTTGTGTCCTGGGGACTGCTAGAAAGACATTTCAGAGCTCTGCCAAGTTCTCTGAAGGATGGCCCATGAGATTTGGTCCTCATCACTATAGAATCACGGAATTGTTTCAATTGGAAAAGACCTCTAAGATCGTCGAATGCAACCATAAACTTAACACCATGATGGCCATTAAACCACCTCCCAAAGTGCCATGTCCACAAGTTTCTTGAAGAGCTCCAGGGATGGTGACTCCACCACCTCCCTGGGCAACCTGTTCCAAAGCCTGACCACTCTTACAAGAAATAATTTTTTCCTAATATCCAACATAAACCTCCCCTGGCATAATTTCAGGCCATTTCCTCTCATCCTATCAGCTGATACTAGAGAGAAGAGACAGACCCCCTACCTCACTCCAGCCTCCTCCTTTGAGGAAGTTGTAAAGTACAATGAAGTGTTCCCTCAGCCTCCTCTTCAGTGGTGATCTGCCCATTTTACCATTCACGAAAGATGTCTAAGTCTTAAAACAGTGTTAAATTCAGTATCTCTTTCCTAGATTTTCACTATGTAACTGTAGCTACTACTTCTGTTTTGCAGAACTTTTGGGTGATTCGTTTTATCTTTGCTCTAAGTAACTCTTCCACAGTAGTAGATGTTAATTCATTTTCTGAAATAGCTCCTCATTTCTCTCTCTTGACTAGGCTTTTTTTACTGAAAAGTATATCCACGAGCATCCAGAAGATCATGACAAGATAGAAAAACTGAAGGATCTGATCGCTTGGCAGGTAAAAATATTTTAAGTCATGTTGGTGGGAGCCAATTGCTCTATAAAGACAGCTTAGTGTCACTTTTGAGAAAATTCAGACATTAAACTATTCACCCTGTGTAGGCTTCTTTGCCATTTAAAGCTGTCTTGGAATGTGAGTTAAAGTTCATCTTTTCAAATTTGACATCATTTGTCATTTCATAAGGAACAAAGAACCCACAAGGAACAAACATCTTCAACCTTTTTTTTTTTTTTTTTTTTGTTATAATATAGTGACAATATCTCATCTGTATTAAATAAGAAAGTATTTTGTAATCATGTTGGTTGGTATTGCTGGCAATTTCCTTTTGCATTTTAATTTTCTAAGGCTAGTTTCATGGAATCATGGTTTGGGTTGGAAGGGATCTTAAAGATCATCTAGTTGCAACCCCCCCACCATGGGCAGGGACACCTTCCACTAGACCAGGTGGCTCAAGGCCTCATCTAACCTCACCTTGAACACCTCCAGGAAGGGAACATCTACAGCCTCCCTGGCCAACCTGTTTTGCTGTCTCACCATCTTCACTCTACAGAGTTTCTTCCTAATATCCAATCTAAATTTGGCCTCCTCAAACTTCAGTTTATTCTGTCTCATCCTATCACTACAAGCCCTTGTAACTCAGAACTTCTCAGACAGCAAGGTAAAATGCCCGACCCTGACCTCCTCCTCCTGCTTGCATGCACTGGGACAGAATTTCTTCACATATTCTCTTCTTTCTTCAAACTTTTCCCATTTATTAAACGTCCTATGTACGTTTTAACAGAGACTTATAAAGGCGAGCATTGTGAAAATTAACAACCAGAGGTTGTGGAATTTTGACATGATTTGCTTTATAACTTAATATGAAACAAAGCCGTTAATGATTCATAAAGCATGTGGAATTAGCTGGTGTTTTTATGTTAGAGCAGAAATCATTTCAATGTAAGATCACATAGGTGACATTTCTTTAACCAGGAAAGGAATAGAACCCAGGTTTCCAACCCTGTGCCTGAGACAAAGGAAGAACCATCTGGCACAAAGACCTGTTTTTATGTGGACCAAAGGATACTTTTCAGGACAAACAAGGAAAAAAAAAATCCATTTTTATTCCAGAATCATATACTGGAATTTTTTAATAGCCTCAAGATAATTTTATGCTAACTAAAAACCAGTAATAATATGATTGGAGTTGTTCTTCCCTACAGAAAAAGTGTTTCGTTGTCTTTTTGTATTCAATTTAGTCTTTATAATAAAGGGAATCGTTCAAATTTCTATAGGTTTCAGTCTTAGAGGTGGTAAAACTAAAGGTGCAGAGTTTAGCAAAATAAATAAATCCTCTGAAGAGCATAAAACTATCACTGAATAGAAATTTTGATCTGACAAAAAAAAAATAATTATGGCTTTATTTATTTATTTTCTTGTGATCTTTTAACAGAAGATTAAATTTTAGAAGCTTTAAGTTTTATAGAGGAAAATAATTTGATCCCAGAAGACTAACTTGATGTCAGCTCTCTAACTTAATGTCAGCTCTTCTGTCTTCCCCTCTGATAGTGATACTTCAAATAAATTACAAGCACACTTTTCCTTGCTTTGGTGACATTTGTGTATTTAAATAATATAGCTATGTGAAAATTGTGTTTTGATTGTTTAGTGGATTTGAATCCAGGATTTCCCATCAAAACTGTACTTCTAAAGCAATGGGAACCCGAAATTTAGTGAAAATGGATTGTGTTTTTCTATCTATCTCTCTATCTATTATCAAGTTTTCATGATTTGTATCTATTTATTATCTTTATAATGAATGTATTTTTAATCTGAAAATTCTTCTCACTAAAAGACCTGCCCATTTCACCCTCAAAGTCTAAGGGATGTTGCATATTCCAGTAGTGTATCCTAAGACTTAAAATCATAGAACCATCAAATTGTTTTGGTTGGAAAAGCCCTTTAGGATTATGGATTCCAACCATTCTCTAACTCTGCAAAGGCTGATGCTAAACCATGTCCCTCAGCACCACATCGCTGCTTCTTTTCAACAGTTCCAAGGATGGGAATTCAATCACCTCCCAGTGTTTGAGAACTCTTTCAGTGGAGAAGTTTCTTCTAATATCCAACCTAAACTTCTCTGGTGCAACCTGAGGCCATTTCCTCACATTCTACCACTTTTTTTTCCTGGAAGAAGAGACCAACGCCCACCTTCTACAACCTCCTTTCAGGCAGTTGTAGAGAGTAAGAAGGGTCTCCCCTTAAGCCTCTTTTTCTATGGACTAAGCAACCCCAGTTGCCTCAGCTGCTCCTCAAAAGACCTGTTCTTCAGACTCTGCCACCAACTTTGTTGCCCTTCTCTGGACCCATTTAAATTCCTCTCCAATGGTTTCAGTTTTCAGCACACAGGTACAGGGTTGGGAGCAGACTGCCAAATATGGGCTGGTGACAGGAGAGGGACTTGTTATGGAAACTTTGTGAAGTGAGGCAATGGTCTGAATTCATCACAGACTTGACAGTGATTGAAAGCAAAATTGAGCTTTCATTTTTCAATAATGCAGGGCTTGGAGTTTTGTAATCACACAGATTTTCTATATACTGTATAAATCAATCTGGATATATGAAATAGTAGCCTGACAATCACATTATCAGCTGACTGGTTAAATTTAATTTTTTTTTCTATCCCCTTACTTTACATTTTTCTCTACCTGCTATGGAACTCATGAATGCTATCACAGAATGATGGGGGTGGGAAAGGACCTCAGGAGATCATCCAGTCCCACTTTCCTGCTAAAGCAGGGTCACCCACAGCAGCTTGCCCAGGATCACAATGCCCAGCTGGATTTGGAATCTCTCCAGAGGAGACTCCACAACCTCTCTGGGCAGCCTGCTCTGGGGTTCCAGCACCCTCACAGCGAAGAAGTTTCTCCTCATTTTCAAATGGAACCTCCTAGGTTCCACTTTGTGCCTGTTGTCCCTTGTCCTGTTTTTGGGCCCCACTGAAAAGAGTCTGGCCCAAATCTTTTCCCCCCCACCCTTTAGCTCTTGCTGAGCATTGAAAAGCTCCCCTGTCAGTCTGCTAAACAGCCCCAGGTCTCTCAGCTTTTTCTCTTCACAGAGATGTTCCAGTCCCCTCAGCATCTTTGTAGTCTCCACTGGACTCTCTCCAGTAGTTCCCTGTCTGTCTTGAACTGGGGAGCCCAGAAGTAGACACAGTACTCTAGATGTGGCCTAAGTAGGGCAGAGGGGCAGGAGAACCTTCTTCGATCTGCTGAGCACGCTCTTAGTACACCACAAAATACCATTTGCCGCCTTCTGTTATCCTTTTATAATTCCCATAAGCTTTAAATACCATCTTTTTCTGACCGTTATGTTTTCAGATCAATATCTTTAGTACAGCAATGTCCATTTTGGTCCATCTTAGTGCTTTTCCAGTTCAGAGAAAAATACCTCCCTCCAAGTACATCATTTCAAGCTGATCTTTTATTTTAACATGAAGATAATTAAATGATTGATTGAAATTATGGTAATGAAATGAGTGATCGATGTCATTAGTCACTCTGCATTGAGCTAAGGTATTTACTGCATACCAAATTTGGGATGTCACTGAAAAAATCCTGTGCTCCTTCTGCAGAGCTGACAGAATTATAGCAGAGCAAAATAAGTTTTTATGTTCATAGTTTATGATGCGATGACTATGAAATATTTTGAGATTTAAGATTAATTGTAATAATTCAAATCTTTGTAGCTTTTTCGTGCTTTTCAGCCAAGCAAAGCAAGATCTTTGAAAGAAAAAGAAAAAAAAAAAAAGCACAGAATAATTTAAAGTTGCAGTAGAACTTTGTAAAATTTTAAAACCAAGAAAAGGTAGGGTTGTGAAATAAGTGCTGGCTTGGGTTTCACAGAGTTATAGAATGGTCTGAGTTGGAAGACACCTTCAAGGTCATCTACTTCCAACCCCCCTCTCATGTGTGTGGGACACATTCCAGTAGATAGATGAATTGGAGGTATTTTTGGATGTGACAAAATTCTGCCTCTGTGTCCACATCCAATCTTAATGTTTAGATTTATAAAGGTTTAAAATTCAGTGTCACTCCTCAGTAGATTTGGGCCTGTCGATGTCTGGAAAGGAGATGTAGGGTGAATTTTGAAGTTAATAGAAGAAGGTGAAGTACAAGTGGTAAAACAGTCCAAAGGTACTTTCTCTGTGTGCTTCAGAAAGTTTAAAAGGAATTTTTCTAATTTTAATGTTTCTGTAGGGTGCAAGTCTTTATGGCTCTTAGGTAGAAGTGGTTTCAGTAAAAACTTTTGTCATATTTCTTCTCCTAAAAGACTACTAAGAGAAGAATATATGTCCATTTCAATAGTGACAAATCACAGAGAATCATCTTGATATGATTGCTTGAATTTGTTCATCTGTAATTCATCTGTGTATTTATTACTCTCCTTACCAATAAAGCTACTCCTTCTGATTGCTGCTCAGTCTTATTAGAAAAATCTGGTTTTAATCAGTATTATGATTTAATTATGAATTATTAAGAAGAAGCTTCTTAGCTTGATTGCTGCAGAGAATATCTAAGTTAGAATCAGAGCACTGTGTGGGCTGAAATGGACCTGGAAGAGGAAATATTTTTCCTTAGCTGGAGGTAGAAAGCTCTAATGGTATGTCTGGATAGCTGTGGGAATGAAAATGTCTCTCTTAAAACATTTTAAAAGGTCAGCTACACCTCCACACTATGAACTAATTATATAATCCTGTGTTGGCATGGATATTTTGTGACAGAAGCCTTGAAGATAAATGATTATTTTCAGTTAGAAAAGAGAACTAATTTAATTTTTTCCCTCTCTTCTGTTTTGTTCCCAAAGAGAGTAAAATCACTTTTCCAAGGAGAAATGTGTCATATATATAAAACTATGTATTTTATTAATAAATATTGCTCTGCAGTAAATGCATGTCCAAGGATATAGTTTATTTGCAGTTTTAGAAGCAGCATTTATTAATGAAAACATACAGGTATTTTCACCTTCAAAGTTTTATTCTCATGAAACTGAGAAAGGAGTGGGATTCATAACCCAGTGCGAGAGTCATCATTCATTGGTTTGCCATTTTAAAGTAAAATGTGTGTGGAGCCTGTGAATATAGTGCTGAATTATAGAATGGTTTGAGTTGAAAGGGACTTTAAATATAGAATCATAGAATAGTAAGGTTGGAAGGGACCTCAAGGATCATTTAGTTCCAACCCCCCTGCCTTGGGCAGGGACACCTCATACTAGACCAGGTTGCCCAAGGCCCCGTCCACTCTTGCTTTGAACTCTTTCAGGGTTGGAGCCTCCACAACTTCTCTGGGCAACCTGTTCCAGTGCCTCACCACCCTTGTCATGGGGAAGGATTTCCTGCTAATATCTAATGTAAATCAAGCTTCTTCCAGATTGAAGCCATTAACCCTTGTCATGTTACTACAAGCCCTTANTCCAGGCTGAAGAGCCTCAACTCTCTCAGCCTGTCCTCATAGGAGAGCTGCTGCAGCCCTCTGATCATCTTTGTGGCCCTCCTCTGGACCCGCTCCAACACTTCCATGTCCTTCCTGTGCTGGGGGCTCCAGTACTCCAGATGGGGTCTGACAAGAGCAGATATCATCAATCATCATGTCACGTCGTAGTATTCACAAGAATATTTGTGCTTTCCGATAACTTCATCTCTGCCTCCCATATGTGATTACTGGGCAGAACTCTGGGATTATTAATTGTAAAGGGCTTTGGTTAACACAGGANCAAATCAAGCTTCTTCCAGATTGAAGCCATTAACCCTTGTCATGTTACTACAAGCCCTTATAAAAAGTCCCTCTCCAGCTCTCCTGTAGCCTCCTTTCAAATACTAGAGATAGGCTACTTCAATGTCTCGCTTGGAGTCTTCTGCAGGCTGAACAACCCCAGCTCTCTCAGCCTGTCTTCATAGAAGAGGTGCTCCAGCTCTTGGATCACCTTTGCACCTTCCTCTGGACCCACTCTAGTAATTCTGTGTCCTTGACTTGGAGGCTGCAAAGCTGGACAGAGTGCTCTAGGTGGAGTCCCAATAAAGCAGAGTGGAGGGAAGAAATGTCCTACTATGTCACATCATATTATATATCATATCATAGAATNGAAAAAATCCTGTATAACATATTTTTAGATCCACTTTTACTACACTATGGCTCAGATACAATGAATGATGATCATTCTGATCATGATGATAATAATTATGATTACTTAAGAATAATAGTTGTTATTATTATCATTTGTATTACTGTGTGAGATCTTTCACTCCTCTTGTATCATATGTGGCAATCTTAGAATCACAGAATCGTAGAACTGTTTTGATTGGAAAAGATCCCTGAGTCCAGCCATCAACCTAAGGCCACCATAGTCATTAAACCATGTCCTGAACTGCCATGTCTGCATTTCTTGAGCACCTTCTGTGATGGTGACTCCACCACCTCTCTTGGCAGCCTATTCCAGTGTCTGAGTAACCTATTCCAGTGCCCTAACCCTTCACTGAGGAAGGGCAGGGCAGGCTGAAGCAGCATAACTCTGCATTCCAGATCCCATTCCTGGCAGAAGGCATCCGGATCCACGGGGAGAAGGTGACAGAGGCCCTGCGGCCGTTCCATGAGCGGATGGAGGCTTGCTTCAGGCAGCTGAAGGACAAAGTGGAAAAGCAGTACGGGGCCCGCGCTGTCGTAAGTTACCTCCTAACTTTGTGTTTCCTAAATGTGTGGAATTTCTTTCAGTTGCTCTGTTTCTCTATTGTAATTCCCACTGATTAAACAAGCAGTGGTGATGGAGCATTGCCTGATTGCTCTGTGGTCATCAGATTATTAAATACCGAGCAGATACTATCAGAGAAGCTCAGAAAAACTTGGTGCTTCCATTCTAGCATGGAAACAGGTTCTAAATAGCCTGAGTCTCTTCTTTGAAAGCCAAAATAGTTCCATTTTTAAGGAACTGGGTTTAAAAAAATACAAGATTGCCACTAGAATGATGTTTCTAGAGCTGAGTGACACCTGTCCATAGATTTAATTCCTTTTGAGATGTGGGAGCTGTGCTGTTTTATGGTAGCGTGTAATCTTACATACCCTGGCACCACCCTAAATGTGGGCAATAAATAGGTGGCTGCTACTACTGAGATGAGATTTACTACTGCTGGAGTTGCTCCATTTGTCATTCCAACAAACTCTTTCAGTTGCTGCTTCACCTTTAAGGCACAACCAAGAATTTGGTGACAAAATCATAGAATGGTTTTGCTTGGAAGGTACCTCTTAACATCATCTAGCCCAACCTCCCCTGTAGTCAGCCGGGACATTTGCAACTGGATCAAGTTGCTCAGAGTCCTAAACAACTTGGCCTTGGATGTTTCTAGGGATGGCCTCTCTGCCACCCCTCTGGATAGCCTATGCCAGTGTTTCACAACCCTCAGTGTGAAAAATCACTTCATTATATCCAGTCTGAATCTCCCTCTTTCAGCAACCATGATATGCCTGAACATCCCTAATCCATCATATTCTTCATCCAGTTCTGATTATGATCACTAAGGGGTGCATTCCACTGAGGTTCTGTGGGTGTTCTGTCAATCACATCAATGTAAACAGGGTGTCAATTTCAGAGAATCATAGAATGGTTTGGATCAGAAGGGACTTTAAAGATCATCTTGTTCCAGGTCGCCCTGGCATTGGCAGGGACACCTTCTACTAGTCCAGGTGGCTCAAGGCCTCATCCAACATGTCTTGGACACCTCCAGCAAGGGGGTGCCCAAAACCTCAGTGGAATAGTAACTGCAGTGAAGTATCCTGTTGCATTTCATGACAGACCTTCCTTCAGAGATTTATTTTCACTTTTTTCTACAGCAATGACTTTTTTAATGGGGGCACTGAGATCTTACATGCAATGTGCTAGCCTTAATGGTGTCCTTCTGAGTGGTGTTTCATTTGTTGTCCCTCATATCCCATCTTGCTAATACATTTAGGAAGAGAAAAGTTGAAATAGTAATTTACTCCCAAGGAGAACAGGAATAATTGACATTAATGATACTTGCATGTCAGCCACTTCAATAATATACGTTGACATCATCAGGGAGATGACTGGAAAGTCATACTCAGGTGGTGTTATCTTTCTAATTTCCATCTCCCTACCAGAAGAGTTGTCAGGGTTGATGGAGTTTTATCACTTCTGTCTTCCATGTACAAGGCCAATTTACCAGTAGTTGACAGAGTGGAAAATATACCTGTAATTAAACAGCATGAGATTCTTATTTGTTGACTGAAAGTGTTCAATTATTTTATGCATATATCAGTTATTAATGACTAGCAAAGCTTGTAGAAATATTGAGAAGGTTAAAATTGTAAGAAACTCTAAAATATCTTTCATATATTTTCTTCTTAACCTAGGTATCACTCTGTAAAGTAGCTCTGGTTTTCTTTGTTTTTCCTTCTTTTTGTTTCGNTATCTTGATATACTTACAGAGCAATCACCCAGAGATGTACCTTAAAAAAATCTATTGAAAGATCCTTTTTTAAAGCCCAGATGTAAAAGAAAACATTGAGGATGATAAAAGGAAAAAATTGCTGGAGTAAATTTCAGATTACACATATGACTAAGATGACCTAAATATTTCTTCTAGTTGTTAAATAGATTTCTTGTAGAATTTATTTCTCTGCTGTCAAACACAATGATAATTAAATAATACAAAGCTTTTAATGAAAGAAAACCCACCAAAACTTTTCCACATTACTTTTGNGCACAGTACTCCAGGTGGGGTCTGACAAGAGCAGAGTAAGATCATCTTCTAACTCCCTTGCCATGGAGAGGGACACCCTCCAGTAGACCAGGTTGCTCAAAGCCCCATCCAGTCTGGCCTTGATAGATGTCAGCTCTATTGTGATTTGAGAACTCAGGTTTTCTATTTTTCATTGCAGATTTCCAGTCTGGATGATAGGCGAGGCAGTCGGCCGCGGTCTATGGTGAGATCCTTCACGATGCCGTCATCTTCAAGACCCCTCTCTGTTGCATCGGTGTCTTCTATCTCTTCTGACAGCACACCGTCTCGACCTGGCTCAGATGGGTGTGTAAAGCATGACTTGGGTTGAGTATCTGTGGGGTCTGAGGATTGTCACCACCTTGCTCCAGATACCAGTCACAGAATTGGTTTAGTCATAGAATTGGTTTACTTGAAAGAGACCTTTAAGGTCCTGAAGTTAAATTGGTAATATAGCACTGCCAGGCCACCACTAAACCTCAGCACCACATCTGCACAGGGCTGCAGACTCCACCATGGTCCTGGGCAGCCTGTTCCAGGGCTTGGCAACCATTTTGAGGAATAAATTTTTCCTAATATCCAACCTATACTTCCCATGGCACAACTTGAGGCCATTTCCTCTTGTATTATTACTTGTTATTTGGGAGAAGAGACTGAACTCACCTCGTGACATGTAGTCCTGTAGTTGTAAAGAGCAAGGTGTCCCCTCAGCCTCCTTTTCACCAGACTAAATAATCCCAGTTCCTTCAGTCACTCCTCACCAGACCTGTTNCGCCAGACCTGTTCTCTAGACCCTTCAATAGCTTTGTTGCCCTTCTCTGGACACACTCCAGCCCCTCAACATCCTTCCTGTAGTGAGAGACCTCAAACTGCATACAGTATTTGAGATGCAGCCTCACCGGTACTACTGACCTGGTCCTGCTGGCCACACTGTTGCTGATCCAAGCCAGGATGCTGTTGACCTCCTTGGCCACCTGGGCACACACTGGCTCATGTTGAACTGGCTGCTGACACCCCTTGATCCTTTCCCATCGAGCAGTTTCCAGCCACTTTTCCCCGAGCCTGCATTGTTCATGGGATTATTGTGACCCAAGTGCAGGACCTGGCACCTGGCCTTACTGAACTTCATCCCACTTGCATCAGGCCATTGATCAAGCCTGAATGGGTCCCTCTGTAGAGCCTTTGGACATAGACTAGCCAATCAGGATGGCACTTTGACCAGTTTGCCCATATTAGGTGAAGCTGGGGCTTTTGTGGCCACCACCCCCAGCTCAGATGGAGGGGAGGCAGGGGAGCATGCCTGGGCAAGCCAGGACATGTACAAGCCCACCTTGGCCTTTTCAGGCCTACCACTACAGCCTTCCTACTCTTCAGTAGGTCAATGCTTCTGCCCAGTTTGGTATCATCAGCACACTTAGTGCACTCAATTCCCTTGTCTAGATCATTGATAAAGGAGAACAGTGCTGTCATGTTGGTACTCCTTCTAATGCTCCAATCTATGTAGACTTCCATTTCAAGATATGTTCCTTACCCATTTTTTTTCTCTGTGGTAAATGTAATACTTTTCTTGGTCCTCTTTAGAACAAAGTTAACCAAACCCCCCTAAGCATTCGAAGTAAAAAACCCAAGTGAACAGGAGACAAATTATCCTCTTTTAAAGTATTGCAGGGATGATAGATCAGCAGTGATCTTCTGCAAAGTCACTGATGAAATGTCACAATAAACAGGTGGAGCTTGGGAGAAGGAATGGATTAGCTAACTGCTCAGTCATTTCTTCTCATGTTTGCTGCCAGAGGAAAAGCTGCTTATGGCAAGTTTGTACTTCAAGGCTTATCAAGATATTTCACATGAGAACTGGGAATTCTGTTGATAAGCCCTGTCTCACAGTTGCATCCCTCAAAAGAACAAAATAATCTGTTTTCTTTCTGGGCTTTCCATGCAGCCTCAGAAGTCCCTTCTCCCTCTTCCTCCCCCCAGGCATTCCCATAATCCAGAAACTCAATATTTGACCAAGGAGACAGTTTTGTAAAGCCTCCTGAAGGGCTGCCAACTTACAGAGATGTGCTAGAAACATCTGTGTCCCTTCAGAGGGAGTTAGTACCTGACTAGAGAGTAAAAGCATCAAGTAAAATTAAATACAGGACCAACATGATACTTACCTTGATTACAAACAGTTTATTTACCCACTGGGAAGAGGAGCAAACAAAGTACAGCTCAGCTCTCATTACGTTACCCTCTGTAACATTTACATGGTGAGTCATGTTGATACAAATGTAGGACAGCAGAGATGAGAATGTGCTTTGACTAATTCATCCACAAAAGTTGTCTTGCTGAAAATCAGGGATAGCCACAATCCAGCTTAGGGAGAATATTTATTTTATCTCAGAAGAAAAATACTGATTCTTTTTTTTCCCTTGCCTTCCTCTGCCTCTTTTCTTCCATTCAAAATCATTATCTCTGTTTTTCTTTCTCCTTCAGATGCTATTTTCTTAAGTTTTATCTCCATCCCAGCTTTGTTTGGAGGATCACATGAGTCTACTCAATTTACATACATATATTTAAAAAAAAACCAAAAAAACAAAAGACCTCACAAAGATCATAGAATCACAGAATCATTTTGGTTGGAATTGACTTCTAAGGTCATCAAGTCCAACTGTTAACCCAGCAATGCCAGGTCACTGCTAAACTATGTCCCTCAGCACCACGTCTGCTCAGCTTTGAAACTTCTCCAGGGTTAGTGACTCCACCATTACCCTGGGCAGCCTGTTCCAGAACTTGACATTCTGCTGGGGAAAGAAATGTTTCCTGATGTTCAGCCTAAACTCCTCTGGTGCAGCCAAGGCTGTTTCCTTTTATCTTGTCACTTGGGAGAAGCAATGGACCCTCCACCTCACTACAATCTCTTTTCAGGTAGCTGTAGACAGTGATACGATCATGACGCAGCTTAGTTTCTCCTCTAGGGCAGTTCAGCTGTAATAGAGTCATAGAATGGTTTAGGTTGGAAGAGACCTTAAAAATCATCTAGTTCCAAATCCTGAACACCTCCAGGAAGGGGGCATCCACAACATCCCTGGGCAATCTGTTCCAGTGTCTCACCACCCTCACTGTAAATAATTTCTTCCTAATATCCAGTCTAAAATCTACCCTCCTCAAGCTTCAATCCCTTTCCCCATATCTTATCACTACAAGCCCTTGTAAAAAGTCCTTCCCCAGCTTTCTTGTAGGCCCTTTTCAGGTACTGGAAGTACATAGAATCAAAGAATGGTAGGGTTGGAAGGGACCTCAAGGATCATCTAGTTCCAACCCCCTGCCATAGGCAGGGACACCTCCCACTAGTACAGCTCACTCAAGGCCTCATCCAACCTGGCCTTGAACACCTCCAGGGAGGGAGCAGCCACAACCTCCCTGGGCAACCTGTTCCAGAGCCTCACCACCCTCACTGCAAAGAACTTCCTCCTAACATCTAGTCTAAATCTCCCCTCTGCCACGTGAGGAAAATAAAAGAAACAACTATCATACTGAGAAAACTTGACAAAAATGCTCATTTGCTTAATCAGTGGAGCAGGAGAGGAAAAATAATCAGATATGAATAGTAAAAGACCTAAAAAACTCAAAGGACTGGAAAAAATGATGTGGTTGATTTGTTACTGCTAACTTGGAAGAGGTTCACCCATGTACCTATCATGGTTGAATTGGTTTATGGTCAGTTACCCTCTCCTGTTTTGCATTTCCCCCTTTCTTCATATATTAATTCTGAGACTAGAAGTGAAGCTAAGAAAAACAATTAAAAATGGAGCTGACAAACTGTCTTGCCCAGATCCCCCAACTTCTATTTTATGCCATCTCCAGCTTCTCCTGCTCTGGAGCTTTTAAACAGTAAAATATCAAAGGAGACGTTGACATAGTGTGTGTTTTACAACTCCCAGCTCTATGTATAAATAAAACTCTGACTTTAAAACAGGACCTTGGGTTTATTCACTGGTTAAGAGAAGACTTAGAAGTACAAATCTGAGCACTTCCAAGCAGTGGTTGGAAACAGGGAAGTCCCAGTGTGCTGGTATGATTTGCCATCTCTGGAAAGCCCTGACATACTTCAAGCAGGAGCACCGTGTGCCAGCCCATTTTATCATGGATATGTCTCCTACAAATAATTAATAGCCCTAATAATAGTAATGCCTGGAAGGGAAGCAATTAATCAGTGTCTGAAGAATGGCAATTCCTCTTGTAAACTTGCAATCAGCCTCAAGGTAGTTGTCACTGCCCTCCAGCTTGGCAGAAGAAGCTAAAATATGCAACTCAGGTGTGGGGAGAGCTGTCTTCTGCTCCAGGCCAGTGTTTCACCAGCCTCAGTGTGAAAAACTTCTTCCTTCTGTCTAGTTTAAATTTCCCTCTTTTAGCTTAAACCCATCATTCCTTGTCCTGTCATAACAGGCCCTGCTCAAAAGTCTGTCCCTGGCTTTCCAGTTGGCCCCTTTAAGCACTGGAAGGCCACCAGAAGGGTCTCCCTGGAGCCTTCTCTTTTCCAGGATGAAAAAACTTAACTCTCAGCTTATCCTCACAGCAGAAGGCATAGAACCCTCCTGTCATTGTTTCAGCATCCTCTGGCCCCACTACCGCAGCTCCATGTCTATTCTGTGCTGAGAACTCCAGAGCTGACCATAGCTAGGCTGGCAGGTGAGGTCTCAGTGGAACAGAGGGGAAGAATCCCCTTCCTCCACCTGCTGCCCATACTGCCGGGGATCAGCCCAGTACATGGTTGGCTTCTGGGCTGTGAGTTCACATTCCCAGCTCATGTCCAGCTTTTCATCCACCAGCACCCAGTATTCCTTCTCCATGAAGCTACTCTCTATCCCTTCATCCCTCGTCCTGGATTGATAGCAGGGGTGCCTCAACTCAGATGCAGTTCCTTGCACTTGGCCTCATGGAATATCAACTGCAAAACAGTTTCTCAACTGTTATTCCTTCTCTGGAAATTGAATACATCCTCTTTCTCCAGGAAAGAAACAAAACAAAACAAAAAACAACCAGCACCACAAAACAAACAAACAAAAAAAAAAAACCAACCCCAACAACAAAAACTCCATGAGCATTTGGTGACTTGGCTATTCCTTAAGGCAGTCCTGAAAGCCACCAGTAGGTGTAGGGCCACAAAGACAATCAGAGT